>JAGDQP010050890.1:961-14137 GCA_022664845.1 Lepisma saccharinum | reverse complement strand
CTTGTGTATTGGACAAATAATACCAACTCTCCATCCTTCAGGCATTCGTTCTTCTTCCCATATACATTTTATGAGCTTGTGGAGTTCTCCCTTCAACGCTGGTCCTGCCTCCTTGACCATTTCTATTATTATATTATCCTCACCTGGTGCCTTATTGTTTTTCATTTTCTTGATTATGGCTTCCATTTCTTCATATGATGGCGGTTCTTCTGCTCCGTCCCTGCTTTCTTCTTCCCTTCTTTGTAGGTTGGAGTCTGTGGTTTCCTCTTCTTTACCTAGCTGTTCTTGATAAAACTCTACCCATCTTTCTAATTGTCCATGCTGGTCTCCTATTATATTTCCGTTCTTATCTTTGTAGGCAATTTCTTTTGGATGATATCCTTTATTTATTTGTTTGATTGCCGCATACATTTTCCTCGTTTCCTTTTGTTGGCTTAGGGTATCTATTTCCCTTAGCTGTGACTTCACCATTTCTCTCTTTTTCTTCCTGCATATGCTGTTGGCTATTCTTCTTTTCTTGTTGTATCTTTGCAGGTTTCCCTCTGTATTGTTTTTAGTCGTGCCTCTTGCTTTTCTTTTATTGCTTTCTTGCACTCTTCATCGAACCATGCTTTGCCTATTCTATCCTGTCCTATATTTCTTCCGCTGTTTCCTTTAGAGCGCTTTGTATTTTCTCCCAGTGTTTCGGTATAGATTCTCTGTCTTCTTGTGTCCAGCTGTTGATTTTTTGTGCTAGATTCTCTTGGTATTGTTGTCTGTCTGTTTCTTGGTCCCATTTCTGTGTGTTCCATTTTTTCATTTTTATTTCATCTACTAGTTGCGTTCTTTTTGTTTTCTCTCGTAGTTTTGTTCTCAAGAGGAAATGGTCAGAGTCGCAGTTAGGTCCTCTGCAGCTTCTAACGTCTATGATTGAGGAAGCATGTCTTCTATTGACCAAAACGTGGTCTATTTGGTTTGGTTTCTTCCATGTTCCCAGATGAATTCGTTTGTGCGGAAAAAGGGTGCTTTTTATCATAATGTTCCTCCTGATTGCCAGCTGACATAGCAGATCTCCATTATTATTGCTTTTCTCAGGTATTGCTACTGCATTAAAATGGACTTTTAGATGATGTAGCTCGATTTTAAAACTTCATGTTGTAAGCAATGGTCACAAACTAGAAAATCACACATTCAATTGGAAACACATGCATAATTGTTACCTTTTAAGTTGTAACGAGTATTTTTTTATTATGAAGTTCAAAAATCCAGGTACTGGTAAATCAAAAATATTACAAACGTTCAGTTCCTGTTTTAATATCGCACCTTTCCCTTTTCGTCGACACCAAAACCTTATCCTTTCATTTCTTAAGAGTAAAGTTTCGGTATGTAAAAGATGTTTCAAACCACGACGTATTGTATTTACGTTTTGATTTTGAAGCATGCTCTAGCGGGCACCTAAGTTGGATGCGTTCTTGGAGGTTATATATATATATATATATATATATATATATATATAGTACAAAGGAAAGCCGGGAAGGCAATTATATATAGTAGAACTGCAATAATTTTTTACATATTTGGAGGAGTTAATGTAATATTACCCTATAGTTTTGTTTTTTTCTCTAACGTGTAATCAACCATAAAATTTTGCTGGGAAATTCTTTTGAGAAAGGTTCAGGTATATAACAAACTTATCCCGTAATTTTGTCTTCCGGTGTGTACGATCTGTTTTGTTTTCAGGGCATGGCTTAGAATTAAAAGTATCATTAATATAAGAGGTGTGGTTCCTATTTCTTGTAGATTGTTCATGTAACTTCAAATCCCATGTCGCTACCATAAGTGTGCAGGGTTTCTCCTTTTATAGTTCACTTTATTGTTGCTGACCAGGCAACCGTGTGGTCTGACGCGTTAGGCCAGCGACTCGAGGATCGCTTATTCGAATCCCGCCAGAGGTATGGCCGTTTGTAGATTTTTAACTAGCAGTGTATTCACAGTATAATCGTGACGAGCCGAAGTCAAAACTTCCTCGAATGGCCCATAAAAAATAAAGTTTACCAAAGTTTTTTTTTTTAAATTTGGGTTTTATCAGTTATTTTGTTTGATAAAATTTTATTTCTGTAAGGAAAGATCTGTTACGATTAATAATGAACTCGAAACTGGGTTGAGACAAAGCAATAATTACTAATTTGCAATACCAACCTTACTATGAGGGAACGATGTACGACTATTAAGCACCAAGGATTTTTACTAACCACCATTCTCCAGTTGTCAAGGTCGTTAACAACAGATCGGCACTGGAGAAGATCAACTTCATGTTTTTGACCCAATAGATACTAGGCCGTTGCTAAAATCTCTATTATTTCCTGGTAAATCTGCTAATGGTGAACTTTGCTTGGAGAAATCAATTCAGTTCAAAAATGTAACTTACAGTCATTTAATTTTCGGATTATTAGCTTTATCCTAACTTTGCTAAATGTATGTTGATTATTAATGGATGAACCATTCGTGCTCCCCTGTAAATATATTTTCAAGTGGAATATATTTATCAGACAATGGAAATGTAGCTTTCATTTGTAGATAATTTAAGTTTTCACTAATCAGCTCGAGAGGTAATTGAAATCCGTTACTAGTATTAGGACTTCGCGGAACATATTTCCAGAAAAGGCAGCGGCCGGGATATTTATCTAAGCACTTTTTTTTTTGGTTGGTAGGAGCTTGTTTTCTTTCTTCCAATGTTGGGAGCCCAAGTTAGAAGCCTATACATACTGCTGATAAAATATATTTTAATTGTTTTCCGTAATGAAAGTCAGTGGGCTGCGGTGGCTCAATGGTAGAGCTCTTACCTCTGGAGCTCAGGGCCCCCGGCTCGATTTCAGATCGTGCCATGTGGGATTGCCGACCAGGCAGCCCTGTGGTCAGACGTTAGGCCAGCGACTCGAAGATCGCGGGTTTGAATCCCGCTAGGGGCATGGATGTGTGTGGATTTTAACTAGCAGTGCTTTCACAATATAATCGTGACGGGCCAAAGTCAAAAGTGACTAGAATGGCCCATACAAAACAAAGTGTACCAAAGTTTTATTTTACCATGTGGGCTTTGTGGTGGACAAACACCGTAAGCGTGAGTTTTCTTGGAGTTCTCCCATTCCTGCATTCCACCAATTCTCCCTCGTCTTTTCGGGCTGAGTCAAAGCTGCCTAAAGGCTTAAAAATTAAATTAATGCAAGTGTTGAGTGGTTTCAAAAGGGTAGTTGTAAAATAGACCTACTTCCTGTGCGCCAAATCTGTGGCTGTTCTAGTGTCATCTCCCAAGTTTTAGAACGACTACAGGAAAGGGATGATGGGTAGTAGTGTTACACAGGGTCATGGATTTGGCTTTTATTTGTAATGAAAAGAAGGGTTCATTTTCATAGAAGTTGTTCCTTCTGTGAAGCTATATTTGTATTCAATTATGTCATCACTCATCTTTTTAATCTTTGCATTGCATGGACTTGAGTCAATACAAGACCACCTAGATGATATTTTTAGTAGCCTCGGTCAGTGTGGTAAATACAGAAAGATAAATAATTTACTTCCATAAAACATCCAACCTGGCTACAGGTACATTCTACTTTCTTTGTATAGCTTGTTTTCAGATGAGTAGAACTGCAGTCATGTTTGTCTTTGAAAGTGAGTGGATATGAAATCATTGGATAGCTATACATTGAATACAAAGTTTTGTTCTTTTGGAAAGCTACTCTTTTAAAAAAACAAATCGGGTGCCAAGTCTGTTACCACCCTCATTATTAAAAAGAAGCGCTTTGGGGATAACGGGCGCTAACGGCCATACGTTGAACCGTTAAGGATTTATTTACAGTCAGACTTTAAAATAATTCTTACCGGAAGACCGTCACCTCCAGGTCTTTTTTTTTTTTTTTTTTTTTTTTTCCATTTATGTTCCATTATGCACCGTTGATGGTCATCCGAATTCCCCTTTCAGCGGAGCAAGGAAGGATCAGATGGTCAGTTAGTCACACCGGCAAGCAGGTCCAAAAATCTGTATAAGTTACACATTCCGTTCTAGAACACAATCAAGTAACACACTAAGTGATTATGTAGTGGATGGTCGTCCTTGGGTTTCTGTGTGCACTGTTCAACGTCTGGACCTCCCGTTAGCGCCAAAGCGTTTCTTTTTAAATATATTTTCCAACCATATGCTACGTTTGTTATTTTTTAAAGTTTGTGCCCGTCTCAAAATGGCAACCTCTACAATCATCTGTTTTCGACCGATTTTTCCTTTTTTTTAAATTTCATTTGGTTGAAGGTTGTTGGGATTAATGTAATATGCTCAAGAATGGTCAATTATTTTTTGGCCAAAGGTCAAGGATTGTAGTTTCTATAGACAGTAGACACTCTGTTAGTTTTGCAGGCGCTCGAGCTCTTGAAGTGCTGCAACCAGTACAGGCTAACATCTAACAGTTACAGAATTGTACAGCTTGATCTAGAGTACTCATTTCTTGAAGCAAGGTTGGAGTTCTTCATTTCCATGATTGCGCAGTTAGAGCCTTTGTTGGTCGGTTTATCAACCAAAAAGTCTGTAGTAGAGATGCAAAGAATCTGGCTTTTTTTTTTTTTTAAACCCCAAATTTTTTTTAAAAAAAAAAAAAAAAAAAAAATGAATGTCTTCTGAATTCCACTTGCGAATTCAGCATATAGTAGATCTTACGATTAAAGGGACCTTGTAACATACAGATATCGTGTCATACGCCACATGCTCCACCAGATACGCAAGAGAAATTTGGAACTTCCCGTTTTCAAGTAAACTCATTCACTCCATTTGCCCAATTACATAATCCTCTCCTCCAGGCACACTACAATTATAAGCTGATCGTTACATAAATGATTAATTTTCAGTGCTTTGTATCATTTCGGGCGTATGCCCGTCTCCGATCATAAATTTATTGTTCAAAGGAAGGGAATTGAGTAAGCGCCCAGACCCCCATTTAAGGTACCACTTCATCGTACCATTCCCCTCTTGGTACTGAAGAAAAACCTGACGAATCTGGTCGGAATGGCCACGGGGTTCGATCCGCCAGAATGAACCAAGTTCAAGGTGTCATGACGTTTAGTTCAAAAGCGTGTAAGCGTAGGAAGGGAAGCAACATAGCATATATAATTGAAGCAAGTGAAACAGACAAGAAAATCAATAGCAGTGGATCAGAGTACTTACCACAGATTGAAAATACAAGTGCGTACAAATGAACTTTTATTTGTTCTGTAAGAGATTAAAACCAACGTATGTTGAAGTTCACGAGTTCTTTTTGTTTCGTCTCACGCCAAAGTGAACAGTTAAATACAAAATAGTCAAACAGCAATCACCATCCACAAATGTGTGATAATATGTAGCGTCTGAACGATATGTTAATCGTTATTTACTGTTACGACTAATAGAGAAATGTTTAGTTATCTCGTAAGAGAGAATTGGAGATAGTTCACTTTGGCTCAAACGAAATAATAGTTTTGCTAATTGAATGTGTCTTCGATAATAAGCACAGGTTAGTTGTCTTTTAAGAGATCGTAGTACGCCCGGTGCCCTGACAACGGAAGTGAGTCGAACTCACAGCCACGGTTCCTATGCAAAATGGAAAATATGACTATATTATAGGGATATTAGAAATAGAAGAGGAGATTACTATTGCATTAATTTGACATACGTTGAGGAAATGTGCCAGTTCTAACTTGGCATGTTTATTTCAAGATAGGTAGGAATCTTCGAGCACGCTACAGAAATTCATTTTACAGCATTTGCTAGCCCTGTGTTCAAGTATGAGCTGGTGCTGCTAAGTGGAACGCCGGGGCTTTATCAAGAAAATAATTGAGATGAAGCGCAAGCGCTACTACTCATTTATCCAACATGAACCCCTGTTACGCTTATACATTTTGTATATCACTTCTGCAGAATATGGACAACTATGCATCTTTGGCACAAGGGTATTGCATCCCGAGGAGCTCAGGGAATCGCATCTTGGCTACTAAAATATCTGAAAAGACATTAATTTGACCGTCATCATCTTATTGCCGGAGTGACACCTACAGAGGAACTTTAAAGTTGCTTGTATGTGGATGCACGTGTCCAAAGAATATTTCACATAATTCAGCACAAATTTATTGAAAGTAGACATAGTTTCCTGCTTAACGACAGTAACTTCGCTGATATTGAGAGGGATTTAAGTTACAATCCACAAATATTCCATCCGGAACAGTACAGTGATGTCGTTTTGCAATCGCGAAAACGAAACAAATTGAACACGATGACTTTGTAACTAATTATGAATATTGTCTTGTTAACAGAAAAAGTGAATGTGGTGGTAATAAGATTCCGTGACTAAACTTTAAGGAGATCCGTGTTGAGAGGGCAGTACCAGGAATATTTTTGTACAAATCCTCTTATAATGCTACGAACTACTTTGAGATGAATCTCAACCGAAAAATTAAAGCTCGTCCACGAAACATGGGTATTGTTACTCACCCATTACTTTATTCGTTGGGCATCCTTTCAGCGAAGCTAAGAAGAAAAAAAACTTTTGAACCTCTTAGGTTTTGTTTCTCCTGTGTATCCCATTTCTACCAGCTTCTGTCAACAGACGATAACAACGAAGGTACACCCTGAAACAAAGTGACATTGAGTTAGGTTATGTACGGTGATCTACAAGGGCGTGCTTACAATAGACGCTACTATTGTGTTTTTTTATTAGCATATTACAAAATATTTTTTGTTAGCTAAATTTATTCGAGTTGTGTGCTATGTATGTATGGCAACTTTTGTCTTTTTCATTAACATGTCACTTAGAAACTTATTATTACATTACTAGTTTTCACATTAGAGAGCTACTGTATGTAGTTTCTGCCAGATTGAACTATCTCCATTTAGCATTTTGTGTAGTGTAAATTTTACCCTTATGTTTCTCCCTTTTCTACTTCATGGCGTTTGGTTCACTCTGGTTCTATACCATCCAATTTCAGAAAGAGAATCGAAGAAAATATTCCCGTGCCAGTCTCAACTTTTCGGTAAATATGTTATTAATTTGGTTTCCCGTCGTGAAAATTTATATTTTCTGGAAAATTTTCCCGCGAACATGCACGGGGTATACAAATAGCAACAAAACTCCTAGCGAAATGTGTTAGTCCCTGTGTGCCAGTTAGGAATAAAGTGCTGTTCATTAAAGGAGTCCTTTCCTTTTGCGTAGGATTTACTGCATCAGAGAGGAAGGGTTGGTATTGTTTCCTGTTATCTACATCCATTTTGTATTGTATTGACTAGCTACTATCGGAGGGAGCCAAGGGTATGTAGGTCCTGATGGTCAATGGTCTAACCGCCCATCCTGCTCATTGGAATATTGAAGTTAAAAAAGTGCAATTTAAAAATATACCGTATAATATATCGTACCTTTTCAATGTTTATATATTGCCTTTATTAAAATATTTTCACTGAAAAAGTCCCACCCACGTAAAGATGTCTCTCGTCGCCACTGGCTTATACACTTAGAGTAATTAAAAGCAACGCTTATAAAACAAGTTTCCTCACGTGTGACATCATTGAAGTCTTCAAAGATTTTGGAATTAGTGAATAGACCAAAATTTAAAAACAGAACAGAATCCGAACGTAAAAGCGTCAGACCGCCATCCCAGCCAGAATTGAGGAAGAGGAGGATTTAAAGTGAAAGTGATCTGATCAGCTAGTCCTTGAACATAACCGTCCAACATGTTAATTTGTTTCGGTTGAAAACTAGTATACTGTAAATCCATAGAACTGAGTGGTTTTGTGGCAGTTTTTATACTCTTCTACATCTCAGTGCACTAAGATAGCGGACAGACGTTTTGACGTTCGAATTCAGGCTTTTTAATTTTGGTGGAGACCAGTGACGTAATGTGAGCCGACCTGTTAGTTCTAAAAACGTCGATTGATTAAAGAACGATGAGCTATTTATTTATTTACTTAGTAAGGATATGCATCCATTTCCTTGGAGTTCCAATCCACACTCAGCTTTTCAGCATTCCAATGCTTTGTTACCTCTTGTAATTTTATTATACTGTAAGTTTTCTACCAGTACTTTTCCTGATAAGGCTGTATTAAATTGAATTGTGGTAACTGTTGTAACTAATATTCTCATACAGAATGTCATCATCATACACAGGAAGCGAAACTAAACATACTTGCTACAAATATGCTTCTTGAAGAACGTTGGTTTTGTTTTACTCGAATTTTCTTTCAATATGAACCGTCATCTTCATGGAGAAGGGTTAGGAACTGAAAACGTAACGTTACTTCGATCACCGTGAAAAGTACAGTCAGTGACTTATGGTTCGGCGGTCATATTTCTTAAGTGTTCTTCTGTATTAATCAGCTAGGCCGTTTTGATATTTTGGGACAAAAGCCTTTTGTTCCTGATAAATATGCTTCCAGTGATGTCAAAGTCATATTGAAGACACGAATAAAGTGAACTTGTTGTTTTCACTGTGAACCCCACTTCCTGAGTATTTCCACTAAAATTTCATTTCAGCAGTTAAGATCATGTGTTATGCCCTTTATTCAAGTAGAAAAAGAAAATGTTTTGTGTCTGGCATCATTACAAGAGGCTTCACTTAGTAATTCACAAAAATGAATAGTGACACATTTATGATCTTTGTAATTCTTTTTACCCTACAAAATGATTTGATGTTCATCATTCACCCAGATTTATTTCAAACTAGCCAAAGTACCCGCCCGTTGTTGCGGGCTAAGTAAAATAAGTTGTTATCACTCATAGTCGTAGTATAGTAGAAGTCCGATAGACCGGCATCCAACAGTTCGGAACGCCCGATTGTCCGGCAACAACCTTCTTTTTTTAAAAAAAAAAAAGAATACTATAGACGCTTTGTGAACGACAGTCGAAAGCGCTTGGCGCGGTTCGAGTGTCCACTACCCGTCTGCTACTGTTAGACGCAATCAGCATTGTTCGGAATCAATCGGAAGCGTTCGGACTTTACTCGGCTGTCACCACACACAGGTACAGTTCATTGTTTTCGCTGTACAGCTTAGCCTATACCAGTAGTAAGAAGTACCGCCCGATAGTCCGACATTTTCGGTAATCCGGCACCGGGCTGGTCCCGATCGTGCTGGACTATCGGACTAAAACTGTACTAGAACTAATACTACTACAAGAACCCAAATTTGAATTTAAAAATCTAAACTATTTATTTCTGACTTAAAAATGGAAAGCCACTTCTGGGACTTAAAATACCCGTAGTTCCTGCTCCTGGACCCAAGGAAAACGTTCGCAAAATTTGGTTGAAATCAATGTTCAAACGCACACACACATTAGGTTATCCACTGCTGGATGAAGGCCTCCCCCTTTTCTTTCCACATATCTCAGTCTGATGCTATCCTCATTCATGTAGCTCCTCAAAAATGCTTGATTCCATTACCCATCTTCCATTTGGACGTCCTGTCGGTCATTTCTTTTCTCTAGGAATCCAATATAATATATTTGTCTTCCATCTGTTCTTCTAGCTATGTGACCGCAGTCTTGATTATATCTTCTACCTTTGTGCGCGAATCCATTCGTCTTCCTGTCCCTCCTAGTTATTCCTAGCATGCATATCTCCATTGGTTTTTGTGTGACTTAATCTTTGAGTCGTTTGCGCATTCAGTGTCCAATTTTCACAGCCGTACATCATTACAGGTAAGACACATTGACTATTAACTTTACAATCATACACTTTGGTAGTTTGCTTTTGAAAATAAAGTGTAGTCTTCCAAACGAACTCCACGCCATTTTAAATCTTCTGTGTATTTCATCAATCAACTTGTCACTCGAAGTTTTGAGCTGGCTTAGGTAAACATACTCATCAACTATGCCTATTGTCTTTCCGCTAACCGTTATTTCCTTCTTTGCAGCGTGTTGAATGTACATCACTTTTGTTTTACTTAAATTCATTTTAAGGCCTATTTTCGAACTCTTCATTACACAGCTCTTCCATTCTGGTTTGAGTTCTTCTGCACTTGAAGCAAACAGGACTATATCATCACCGAATCGTAAGTGATGAAAATATTCGCCATTGATTTTTTTCCCAACTTCATTCCAGTTTAAATTTTCGAACTCTCTCACCAGGACAGCTGGAAACAGTTTTGGAGAAATTGATTCTCCTTGCCTTACCCCTTTTCCAAGTTTAATTTTTCACTTTCTTGATGAAGTCTAAAGATAGATGTAGCAGTCTAGTAAATGTTTCGCAGTAACATTATGTATGCACTTTCGATGCCTTGATGTTCAAGTGATTTAAGTACTGTCAAGGAGACCGAATCGAAAGCTTTTTCGAAATCTATGAATCCCAGACTCTGTGGAAGTTCATATTCATTAGTCCTTTCCATAACTTTTTGTATATGGTCGATTGTGCTAAATCCACGACGAAATCCGGCTCCTTTCGTTCCCTGGTTAAAATCTAAGTCTCGTTCATACGGTTCAAAATAATTTTGTTGAACATTTTGTATAGAGCTGACAATAAACTGATTAGTCTGTACTCTGTAGTTCTTGACACGTTCTTTGTCCCCTTTTCTTGTACAACAAAATTATAACAGCATTATTCCAACTTCTGGGATTTTTCTCTTCCTCGGGTACATTGAGAATCATTTGGCAAGTTTCTCTTTCATCTTTTCATCTCCCCATTTAAACATCTCTGCTGTGAGTCCATCTTCTCCTGGCGATTTTCCGTTCTTCATCCCTCGAAGTACTTTATCCACTTCTTTCATTACGTCTGGGACATCTACATCATTTTCTTCTGAATCTTTTTTTCCTAGTTCTTCGGAGTAGTACAATTGTCTGTGGAAATTTTCAAATATTTTTATAATTTCGTGTTATGGTCTCGTCTGGTCTCTTAACTCCAATTATTTACTTTTTGCCTGTCATGAACCGCTGTTTGTTGTTCGTCAGGCTCTTTGTTTTCCTCGATTGCATATCTAACAAGATGCTCGTTGTATCTTTGTACATCCTCTTATTTTCTTCCTTACGGTTTTATTTAGCTCTATGTACTCAATTCTCTTTATGTGATTTGGCTTCTTTTCTTCATCAAGAGTTTAGTTCCTTCTGAGATTTTGATTTTTTTTTTCTTTTGATGCCTGCTATTTCCTTGGCTGTTTCTCTTATTATCTCAGTCAGTATTTTATTTCTGCTGTTGATGTCATTTTTCATCCTCTAACTCTTCCAAGGCGCTGAATCTGTTGCTTAGTTCTATCTCGAATGTCTGTCTGTGTTTCCCTAGATTTTCCAGATCTAAAACTGGCGGTTTTCCTGTGATAAGCTTCTTTCTCTCAAGTCTAGTATTTAGTTTCAACTTAGATCTTACCATCCTATAATCACTATATATAATTATATGGTAATATTGATTTAATATAAGGTAGCTTTAAGTATACGGACATTATCATTCCTCGTGACAACCCGTCTTTATCTTTTTTTTTTCGTGGCAATGTCCTTGCTAAAACTTGCCACATTTCAGGCTTCAGCAGCAAAAGCTGTCAAGATATAGAACGGCGCTGTCCGTCGATAACTTTCGACTCAGGAACTACTAGGGCCAGAAATGTAGTTGAGGTGTCGTTGGAAATGTCTCGGTCAGACTAGTTCAAACCTGTATAGATCATACACATGGCAGGGACGGGGCCATAGATAAGGGGGATTTATAACTGGAACTACCAGGGCTAGGAAGGTGGTTGAGGTGATGTTGTAAAGGTCTCGCCGTAATTTTTCCAACTGAACATTGAGCATTTAAATAGGATGCTCGCTGCTGAAGCCTGGTGATAGCACATGTGCCTCGTCTCCCGACTGGGCTCCGCCTAACTTGTTTGAAATCTTTATGCATCTGCCAGTATATTCTGAACACTTAAGTAACTTTTTTCTTACTTTTTTTCTATGATTTTTCTACCTTGTTTTATTATATAATTTCTCTGCTCAGTCAGGTGCGCAAGGAGGACTTCACACTGAAATGAAAAGGTATCAATCATTCGCCAAAAGCATGTGATCTGCAAAGAATGCATAATGAAAAAGACATTAAAAAAATATAGATGACGATATTATCGATTCTCTCGAAAGTTTCGCTGCGAGTGCCAAAACTAGTATATTCTCGCTATGAACTATTTTGGATATTACGACAATAGGACCTTGTACCCATCTTGAATTAAGAAAAAACACAGCTGACAAGGCTGATTATACTTTAATAACAAAAAAAAAAAAACTAAATTGTAACAGTTTCGGAAGTATACTTCCACCTTCTTCAGACTGCAATCTGCAACTGAACATAGAAAACTACTTAAGCAAAAAAGGAAAGGAGATCACCTTTTACTTTCCACCAATCAGGGGTCAGTACTAACTAGAAGTTTACTTTTCTTCCCTAGTGCTGCCCTCCCACGGGCGAGCGCATCTGCAATTCACCTGTCTAATTTGATGAGCCACGAGATCAAAAACAACTTTTATCTAATAAATCCCGGAAATTCTTTCGTATAAATAGTTCCTCACGAAAACAACGCCTCTCGCTATACTGGCTTAAAACTAAAGAAGAAAAATCAATAAATAGGTTTATAAAGTTCGTAAACTTCTCACAAACTCTAAATACGAGAAATAAATAAACTAAAATAATAAGTTATAAATATAAATACATAATAAATAAACTATAAGAATTGCTGGTTAGCGTCCTCATATCTGTTTCTTCCTCATTTTTTCCTTTGCTTAAGTAGTTTTCTATGTTCAGTTGTAGAGTGCAGTCTGAAGAAGAAGGTGGTATACTTCCGAAACTGTTACACTATAGTTTCTTTTTGTTATTACAGTATAATCAGCCTTGTCAGAGAACTTGGTAGCGCAGATACAAGTAATATGAAGAGGACACAAATTACGAGAATGTGTTGTATGTTTAATACTAGAAGTAAAAAGAAATTGACGGTTTGTAAATACCAGTATAAAAGTATCGTAAATATAGTACGGAAACAAGGATGAGTGTAACTAGTGTCTTTTTTCTTGTATAACGTAATTTTATGAAACTACATTACTATGAAGGTATCAGTTGTATGAACAGTGAAATTAGCCGCACGACTGTTGTGTTCACTTCCTACTGCACTTTTCCCGTCAAATTTACCTGTTCATCCAGGTAACATAAATGTGGATGTCTGGCTAAGGAACGAGCGACTAAAGACGCGTCCAC
>JAGDQP010050889.1:2112-14137 GCA_022664845.1 Lepisma saccharinum | reverse complement strand
CTTCATACAAAAGAGCTCTAAAAGTATTCAGAAAGCATTGTATTTAATTATGAAATTATTTTCTTAGAAGATAAAATTATAACTTACATGATGTTACTAATAGCTTTTATAATCTACCTACTTCGCTCTGAAAGTGTTCTGAGTTCGAATAGGTTTATCATATTTATAAGCATTTACTTTAATGAAACACGTCTATTGTTGGCTTTTCGTAAAATATATATTTGAAAAGTTTACGATTAGTGAAATTATTAAGGTGGGGCAAGAAAAATAAGTTTTTCCGGCGCAACGCAATGCAATATATGATTGGCTGCAAGCTAGAATCGATTGCACACACATTTCTGGAACACACTTTTGTTTCTGCAAGTTCTAATACAGATTATATTCTAAATGTATTTTGATACCAAAAAGTAACAGTTTAACATTAATGATCAAATTATGTTAGCTTCCACAAAATGGCAAAAAAAGTCCAAAGTAGCACGATAAACAAAAACTTTTTTCGGCCTTCAATTTTTCCGTTCTTTTTACTTCACTATTTCTCATAGTATAAAAACCGTTCTAGATTCCAGTTCTTCAAATATATTTGAGGTGACATTCTTATTTTATTCTACATATAAATGAGCTTTAAAAGTGCTTAAAAGCATTGTATTTCATTCTGAAATTGTGTTGTTGGAATATAATATTATATACATTTATACAAGTTTCAAAATGAGTTATTTGTAGCTATTCACATAATTCTTCTACTTCAACTTGGAGCTGTTCAAACAGATTTGCCATATTTATGGGAAACTATGTACCTATATAAAACACGTCTATATTTGGTTTCTACTAAAACATATATTTAATAAAGTATACTTTTAAGGTTAGTTATGCTATTTAGATGGAAGACGAGGCATAAGTTTTCCGCCGCGCTACATTCTCCCATGTAATGCATCATATGACGTTGACTGTAAGCTAGAATAGCTTGAATATATAATTATGAAATTACGTGTTGTTACAGGGAGTGATAATAGAGATATTATTGTTTTAAAAGTGTTTGTCGTAAAAACTTACATTTTAGCTATTCACGAATGATGAAGCAATGTTAGCTGACTCGAAATTGCAAAAACTCGTTTGTTTTTTAAGTGGCACGAAAAATGGGAAAAACTCGTTTTCTCTGGGAGGGGGGAGGGTTTCGGAGTTAATTTTTTCCGGTTTTTATAATTCGCTAGTTAGTGTTTTAAAGGCCGAGAAAAGAACCGCAAAATTAAAAGCAGGGAAAATTGTTTTCTACGAGCTAAAAAACGTAGCTTAATTGACGAAATCTTTTTGTTCGTTTTTTCATCACACACACACACAATATTCAATACTCAGCCGATATTTTGTGGTTTTCACCAATTTCAGTTAATAATTTCGCGAATATAATGTATTTCAAGGCTCTTCCAACTTCTTAACGATTCGTAATTTCTACAGAAAGATTTGTCCAAATCACCTATTATGCTTTTTGCATCTGCTCTGGATTATAGCCATAGGAGCTAGTGTAAATTATTGAGTATAACAACGAATAGGATGACAGAATACAGCAAATAAAATGTAGTTTCATATACAAAATATATTCCTTGATCATAGTAACCTAAATTCAATATTTCGAACAATTATCAATTATATAATTAGCAATAGAGATGTCTTCAGACTTACTCATAGTATAACATTTTAATTTCGAATACCATGTATAATATTCACAGTAGCATAAAATAAGTTCCTTAGCCACGACTCGCGTTTCTATAACACCCAGTACCTTGAAATCCATTTAAGGTGACTTTTTATATTTTTACCCATACAAAAGGCTCCAGAAGTATTATGAAATTTTGTATTTAAATATGAAAATCATTTCCTTGGACTATAAAGTAATGTAACTTACAAAATAAGTTACTAGTAGCTTTCATATACTATCCTGCATCGCCCTGAAACTCTTCAGAGTTCGAATGGGTTTATCATATTTACAAGAACCTATTTACATTTATAAAACACGTCTATTCTTGGCTTTTCGTAATATATATTTGAAAAGTTTACGATTAGCGATGTTATTAAGATGGAGCAAGGAACACAAGTTTCCCATTGCATTATATTGTTCCATCACAATGCAATATATGGCATTAGTTGCAAGTTGGAATCGATTGGATACCCATTTATGGAACATAGTTTGTTTTTCTGCGAGTCCCAATACACATTTTGTTATTCTAAATGTATATTCCTACCAAAAAACTTACATCTTAACTATTTATTAATTATTAAATAATGTTAGCTTCCTTAAACTCTTAACAAAAACTTTTTTAAAAGTAGCAGGAAAAATTAACAAGGTTTTTTTTGTTTTCCCGGTCATTCATTTTCTCTAAATTTTTAATTTACTAGGTCTGATAACGCTCATGTCACACTAACTTCCATAAGTTACAAGTTACAAACAGAACATATACTATCGTATATTTTTGTGATTTACTCTGTTGCTAACCACACACACTCAATACATATAAAAGTATTGAATTGTCATGGAATCGAGTACAAACCAAAAACTTAAATAAAAATAATATTAGAACAGTTGTGCACCTAGCAAGATAGCAGATAACAACGAAATATAATATTCGGTGGATAACACAGCAATCCGAAGTAGCTCCACTGTAAAATAAATCCACAAATTTAGAACTGAAACATATAAGATTATATACACCTTTCAGAATTTTTTGCGAAAAGCAGCACACATTAAGAGATGTACTTCAAACTCTGGAACGTTTCAGATCACATATACCAGCACTTATATGCAGGCAGGAGCAGTACACACAGGGAAATTTGGATTATGACGTACTGTGCGGCGAACCAAGATCAGATCATTGTCCCAGATAAAAAAAAATCCGAGTCCCAAAACCGAGCGTGTTGACGTAGAACAGGTAGATGGGTCACAATAAATTACCTACTAAACTGTACTTAAGTAACAGACAAAATTTCTTCTCCCTCCCTCTATCTCTCTCTCTCTCCGTGAGGGCTCGCGGTGGCTCAATGGTAAAGCACTCGTCTCTGGCACTTGGGATCATCGGTTCGATCCACGCTCATGCCTTGTGGGTTTCCTGGTGCACAAACATCGTGTGCGTGGGTTTTCTCGAGGTTCTCCAGTTTCCTCTCACTTTCTTCATTCCACCAATTCCTCTCTTCTTCATCCATTCATCGTGGCCTGAACCAAAGTTGCTTAAAACCTCAAATAAAATTTAAGTTTAAATTCAAGCATAGAACACTATGCCGCAATGCTACAAGAAACATCTCCTTTCGTATGTTAGATACCACTGTTTTTATGCTCATCATCCGATCGTCACTTGTTTGGATGTTCACTTGATAAAACTTGTTCTTAAGGTATTCTCATAGCTTGAAATCGCTGCACTTGAGATCAGGAGATCCGAATGGCATAGCGTTTTTGTAATTTTCAACCGTTGTAACTCTGAATACTTTTGGCCTATGGACTTGTAATTTACACTAAGAACGCCAACAACAATCAACGTACCAGATTTCATCAAACTTGGAAAATGTGGGCGACATCACATGCCTCAATTGACATGGAATGACCTCATAAGATTTTTTTTTCTGTCACCGCTACAGTGTACATATAATTGTAACGCAATTTATGCTATTACTTTCAGTCAATATGAGTGTTACAGCGAGATAAAGTTGTTTCTAAGCTTTCTTACTTTTGCTAGCGAGCAGTGTACGGGTCAAAACGACCCGTAGACACTATTTAAGAAGTTCCTTTCACCCTAAGTAAAATATCTTACTACCCAAACGAAATGGATAAAATTGTGGAAAGTAAAGAAATATACTATTTATGTGCTCTTACAAGAATGGCAACATACATTCATCAATGTACTTCCATGCAGTGTGGACATATGTAAAATACACATTAAGCAGGCTGTGTATTGTAATAAGTGTAAACAGTACACGTTTATGAACAAATATGTAAAATAAGAGCTCAAGTACAAAAATATTTGTGTACAACAGTACTGAGTTAGCAACAGTGTATCCTTAGGAACGAGGTGTTTTTTTTTCGAAAATACAAATATCTATCGTAATTAAGGAAAAGAGCAAAAATCTATGGCATTAAAACACTGATTCTTTAAACCAAAAATACATATTTCGTAAACAATAAAACTTCATTGTTATTTTGCATAACTATATGTCTATATTATTGTTATCGTCTTTTGTTCATTAAAGGCACCCTTCTTGTCACAGCTGTTGTACATGCTCTATGAAATTCAAGATCTCAAAATTAATGAAAAGAACATTACGTATTTTTCTGGATGATAACCCAAAGAAATAAAAAAATAGATTTTTAATATTGTTCTTCATTAAAATGAGAATTCGTTTGAATTATATATATCATTAATTTTGTTTGGCATCGCTTTTATTAAAATAAAATATAAATTATGAGTCACTTGTGACTCGTGTATACCGCTAATGTAGATTAAAATAAGGATACAAGTCACAGTTAAACAACATTAATATCAACAAGTCGCAAGTTCATCTTCTGATTGAGTTCTCATGTGCCTTGTCAATGAAGAGTTTCGAGTGTATGTATATCTGCATATCTTATAACGATAAGGCTTCTCCCCTGTATGCGTTCTAATATGTACTTTCAAGCCACTACGTTGAGTACATTTATATTGACATGCATTACATTGGAAGAGCTCGCCTGTGTGGGTTCTCATGTGCCTTTTTAAGGCGCTATTTAGAGTACATTTATATTCGCATATTTCGCACTTAAAAGGCTTCTCTCCTGTATGATTTCTCATGTGTACAATGAAGTTACTTTTTCGAGCACATTTATATCCGCAACTTTCACATTCAAAAGGTTTCTCTCCTGTGTGAATTGCCAGGTGTCTTTTCAAGTGACACTTTTGTGTAAAATTATTCCCGCATATTTCACATTGCCAGGCATCCCGTGTATAGATTATTCTCTGGAGCTTGGTGTTACATTCACTTTTCTTTTGTATCTTCAAAGTTTTCCCACTACATTTTGTTTTCATTCTGCGTTTCTCTTTAGATTTTACTGAACAAGTATTGTCACATAAATTAAAAGCCCTCTTTCTCCCATTCGATTGCACTTTCACTTCAATTCCTACTGGAGATTGTTGGCTAATTGCATTGATTTCGTTAGAGGATTGAATAACTGCTTCCATTCCATTATTTTCTTTTTAGTATCCCTTCTTCCGCTCCCACAAGCATCATTCGTTGCTGGTACCAATAAATGTGAAACCTTCTCTGATTTAATTTCTATATTTGTAGAAATATGTTCAGCAGAACATGGGTAAATAGCCTTTCGAGATTCCTTGTTATCATTTAAACATAGCTAAGGGAATAAACTCTTTTCCACTCTTTGTGTTTTCTTTCTTTACATACCGAATACTCTCAACATCTTGGTAGTCTGACGATGAACATTCTGCTTTACATTTTGTATCCCATGAAATTAAACCAAATAAATCTCATATTACAATCGAATCCACCTGGTTCGAAGTTGCTTGGTCTGAAATCTCCTCATATTCGTATAGATTATCTCTATCGCACTCAAACCTTCTACTACACCCCTGCTAAAACAGAAATTATTATTTATTAGGATCTTACAAAATCATCAATAGTTTGAAAGTAAATATTTAATTATTAAAGCATTTTAATGGATGAATTAAATTATATGACTCCTTCAATGTAATAGAAAGCCTCCTTCAAATCATATGGCAGATGTGGACGAAACATAAAGCCAAAAAATTAGCTGAGTTTTCTCCGAACATTACTTCATTTTTCACATACAAGGAAACAAGTTCGAACTCAAAATCGACTTTCTTTAGTTGGAAGTACATTTGTATAAATAGGGTGGATACTAAAAGGGAAAATGTATTTCCGTTGGGATCACCAATATTTGTAACTCACTAAAAATTGAACTGTATTGAATTTTACTTAAGGCCTTTAGGCAACTTTGGCTTAGAAAGTACGGATGATGAGAGACTTGATGAAATGAAGAAATTAGAACTCCCGAGAAATCGATGGAGGCGCTTTCTCCACACAAATCCAAATGAGACGAGCTCGCATTGAAGAATCCCGTAGACCACAGGTGCGTTCACTGAGAACCCGCGCTCCTAACCTACTAAAAATCTCTCGTGTTATACATTGTTACGCCAATTTCGTAAATATATTGTATCACAGTTATCATGAATATTCTCCTCGTGATTAGAATAATGAATCAAAGTAAGTTTCCGTGCAATATTCACAATTTACAACGCTGGAGTATGTGCGCATCTAATATTATTACAACCATCTACTAGGAAGTACACATATAAAGCAAACTAAAGATATTTGTATAAATAAATATTCTACATGGTTTGCAGCTCCATCAACACAATGAAAATATATTTTGCTGTTTAAATACAAAATGATTTGGATTTTCTTCGGTTAATGCACATGGTATGTCGAATTTGAATTTGAACTTATTTTAAGGCCTTTAGGCAACTATGATTCAGGCCAACATGGTATGTCGTGACAACTTCACTAAACTTTCTAGATATTCACTTTTTATTGCTTGATGCAGTTCATCGGTATGAAGATCAGAAATGTAAAGCTTGATCTAAGTTGATGTAGAGAGCAAACAAATGAGGACCTAATAGACTGCCTTTGGGAACACAGCACGAGGCTGATGGTACTGCGCACGATTATGAAGCAAGATGATTTGTTCACAAGTAATTAGGTAAGAACGAATCCAAGATAAGTTAGATTCAGGAAAATAGAAGAAAGCTTTCAATTTAGCAAATCAAGAGATTGTAATTACCAGACTTAATACATTGTTATAATCCAAAGGACTAAAATTACTGTGCCTCTATGATCCATGGACCCATAAAATTTTCTCTTACGTGCTAGCGCAGTATTAGTGCATGCTTCGATGTGTTTTGCGTATGTTATTTATCAGCACCAGGGAATGTTAAATAACAAATAACACAACGTAGGCCTGCTGATGTTTGAAAATTTTAATCATTATTCATGGTTGGCAACACTGACAACCCGGTGGCATCGACTTGTCACTCCTGATATTCATTATCTTGTTAGAAAGACATTCCCGGAAATAAAATTTTCATTCAATGAATCATTTCTTATTTATTGAGAATTATTCATTTCCCTTGCGACGAAGGCGTCGACTTTGGGCAAGTTGGAAACGATATATCTCTAAACGAAGATGAACTTCACCCATGTTTATAGACACTTTTGTTCTTGATTTGATGTCAGGATCACCTGCGGAAGTTTTCCCTAAAGTCTTATTACAAACTTATATTATACCTAGCATGATTCAGGAACTATTCACGTTATCAAGGAGCTGATAGTTAATAAAACTCTGAATATAATGCCCCTTAGTTTCCGCGAAACGAGGAGCTAAACTTGGAGTCAAAATCGACTCTTTACAATGACAAATGAAATGAATATTTAAAGAAGAAAGAATGCAATAAAAATAAAACTTCCTTTTTCGAAGTTTGTATCAATGTGGTGAATATTAGAAGTTAAAATGTCGTAACTGCTTTTCACTGTTGGTTACCTATCATAAGGATTATTTTTTCAAGTGGCACTCACTACTTCTGTTTATTATATAATTGGTACTGGTTTCTCCTATGTTTTGTCCAAAGGCTTATGGTGACATTGTGGAACTAAAAACTGCAACAGCGCAGCCAATGAGAGAAAGGGATCAATTTTGGCGTAACTGATTCTGTGAGAATGGAAGCAACTAATAGAGTTCAGTTTTCTTGAAGCGGTGAAAGTATGAAGGTCTTGTCCGTGGAGCATTGTTGCAAAAGTTTCACGCAAATTCGGAACAACGAGACAGCAATTGAAGTCTGTCAGAATGAGCTTAAACTAGCGACCGTACATGTGGCAACGTTGTAGCGTTTATTTCATGTCTGATTTTCATATTTCATGGAGAGTCTGGGGAAGGAGACGACAATTTGTAAGAGGAAAAGACTAACAAGAACGAAGCTCTTCGATTGCATCTGGAGGTATTTTATTGCATATCACTCGTGCGAAGTAATCCTGTCATAAACAACATACATGAAGCAAAGAATGTAATGTTGGAAACTGTGCCCAACTAAACCCACATAGCAGAGTACGTCCCTGGGACGTCCCATTTAGATCCCATAACCGTCAGAATGGTCCTGCTCCCATAGCGATGTCCTAAGGACGTCCGTGGGATAACTCTGTGGGCAATACAAACAGTTCATCCCGTATGGAGGTCCCCTGGATGTCCCCCGGAAAGCCGTGCGGGATTACCTACCTGGAATTTCTATAAATTAAATCGACCTTACTATTATTATTATTTAATTAATTATAACTATACGAAGGATATGCCTTCGTATAGTTATACGAAGGATTAATTATAACTATACGTCCCATGGATGTAAACGGGACTTAAGCAGGACGTCCTACGGACGTCCCGATTTCCTGCCAGGAGATCCGTCAGATATCCCTGGGACGTTATTTTGCTATGTGGGAAGATGGAAATTCACATTTGTAGCGTTTGACTTCCTATATTTACAGCCGAAAAGTATGCCAAAATCAGGTGGGAGATATTATGCATTATGATACGCAGAAACGTTCTTATGAACACACAATTTATATCGAAAGCGTATAGTATGAGGTAACATTAGAAAAACGTACAAGAATATAAAAAACACTGATCTAGAACTCGTTAATTGTACTGGAAACGTCATGCAGCGGATAAATATTTTATCAGTTACAAGAGGTATATAATTCAATACGCTTAACAAACCGTGTAGCGGAACATGGCGCCTTAGTTGATGATTCATATCTACATTTTATTTGATGTGAGGAATAGCATAAATTATTCGTTAGTTATTCGATCAGTTCAAACCATGTGTTCCCTCTGGTGCGATACATCTCACACTGAAGCCATACCCACAAACAAGAACATAAGAGCGTGAGGTCTAGTGACCTAGGTAACAATAGTACGCAACTGCCACGACTGATTCGCTAATAGTAAACATGTTATTGATATGAACTGACTTCAGGTGAGTTTCGCAAACACATCTAATTTCTTCTACAATTTTACAAAAATTGGCACGCTCCTTCCGAAACGCAGCCGATACATCTAACAAAACCCTTTTATTATCACAAGGCACTAATTCACGTGTCAATACTATTTCCTAAGCTTTCTCGTATAAGAAGTTTGCAAATTCAATTTGCAACTTCATCAGGACTCGTCAAGGCCATCCTTTCTCAAATTTTGCTCTAAGAAAGTACTTCTAAAACTATGTGTAAACTGTTGATCTTTCGAGGTACATTTCTAGCTTTCATAAGAGCTACATTTAATTCGAAAATAATCGAATAGGAGATACGGTAATGTTTTTAATTAGATGCATTTAAGATGCTTCAATTTTAATATAAGAATGTAATGCATTTGCATGCATATGATTTAACTATTGATAAAACTTTCACATGCAGATTTTATTGGATAAGCAAATGTTATAATATTTTAAAACAATTTTCTCTAAACTAAAATAACTATTAAAAATTGCCTATAAATTTGTTAACAATATACATTTGAGAGCATCTACAGAAAAATATTAACATTTTCTCAATTATATATTTGACCTTTAATTTTTTATCCATGTAAGCAGTTATTACGGAGACTATAAAATTTTAAAAGTGCTAAACCCCATTTCGCTAAGGACCTGATTCTCTGGTAGCAGGAAGTGACTGACCTGGCACTCCCATTCAGAGTCCAGATAAAAGCATAACATCCACATACACTAAATTCGTAAAAATGTACATTTCTCACGTATTTCACCCCACCCCCCACTGACAATACTTATCACACCTGACAAAAGGACCGATTCCGCGGGATATGGTTACACCACCAGCATCTCACCAGACTATTCCATTGGTTGTTCCGGTAAAAGATCTGCCTTCTGTCACTCTCCTGCTGGTACTTAAATGAGTCAGTGCGTTTTCATTTATTCAAAATCATATAAACATATTTTATACTACATTTGCAGCCTACTTTTGATCTCTGTTGTAAATTTACTTCACCCGGCTTTACATATATCGGCGAAAGATCAAGGTTATCTCCAAACACACTGAGAATACAGCTCAGGGAGCAATTTCTTTGAATATTCAAAAACTACCAGAACAATGGAAGAATTTGGGAACAAATATACCTAGCATTATTTGAGGTAACATCCAAACGTTTCTTTCGTGAAACCCGTAAAACGTAAAGAAATTTAATCCACATTTATATGGACGTTTTTTGCTTAGCATGACCATAAAATCACCTTCGGAATATGACAGATTTCTCAGCTGTGAACATTATGCAAAGTTGAACATTGTAAACGACGATTTCTCTCGTTAAACCTAGTACAACAGGCACACTTTGCATCACTGCATTCTGTGTTTTTATTACCAACGGCCAACTTCGAGCACTTACCATGAAATTTGACTATTTCACATATTAGTTATGGGCTCCTGTTGAATAACCTGTAAACGAAAACGAAGGGTAATTCGGCTCATCTACATATAAATTTGCTTTTACTTAGGATATTTCATACTATTACTTTGATGGTGTGGATAAGCAAAACTTCATTAAACATTAACTTGAAACTTTAATTCTATGCTCATGTCTACTTAAAAAACCATACACCTGCCAATAGTATTGGGCCACAGTATTGACATATAGAGGAGAATAAATTTACGGATCAGGATCAAATAAATAATTTATATTACTAACATTCTTACCTCATCTGGATGATAAACAATTTCAATCTTTTCCTCTTTTACTTCCATTGAATGTTTCACTTCGTTGTTCTCCTCTGAACATCTCTCATTGGAAGCCATAACGTCTACTCATTTCAACATATCCATCTAAATTAGATAAAAATGCTTCGTTTCAGGTTTACACAAAGCATTTAGAAATTATCTTTCCGCAGCTTTTCCACGGTTTACGGATCATTACAAATACAATTTCACTGAATTTGTCTTTTGCTTCAAATCGCCGTTTATATATGACATATTCGTAAGTTGATTTCCTAATATAAAAGTGAAAACAGACAACTTAACTTCGTTTATTATAGACAAGACTTCTTGCAGGAAAGATATATTATGTACTAATAACTTACTTTAACTATTGGTTTTTAGTAGGAATTTTAATTTATTTTAAAGCCTTTAGGCAATTATGGCTCAGGCCATTTGGATGATGATGGGAGGAATTGTTGGAATGAAGTAGGAGGAAACGGGAGTACCCCGAGAAAAGCCACACACACGGTATTTGTCCACCGCAAGGCCCACATGGCATGAGCAAGGAGCGATCCGACGGCCCCTAGCACCAGAGGTTTGCGCTCTACCAACTGAGCCACCGCGGACCATCCTTTCGTAGGCTTTGAGTAAGGTTTTAGTAGGAGAGATACAAACCTATTTTTTTAATAATAAAATGTCAATGTATATTTTGTATTGACTGGATTCACTATATTTTCTGAAATGGAAGAAATTCAGCTACACGTATAGAAACGGCACTTTTAAACTAATACAGTAATCCACAAATCGTGAAAGCCAACGAAGTCAAGCGACTGTGTATGGTTGCACCAATTCCACAACAAATAAGGAAGCGAATATGTCTTTTGAATAAATCTCATTCAATTGACTAACTTAATAAACAAATGACTCACATATTTCATGAGTAATGCCATTAATGAGTTAAGTATGAACTATATATACCAAAACTAGAGCTATCTTAAAACGTAAACATTACAGAAAGACCAAAATGTATAAAAGTAGCTTAGGTAGAAAATTTAATGGCCAATACCCACATAGCAAAATGACGTCCCAGGGATATCTGACGGATCTCCTGGCAGGAAATCGGGACGTCCGTAGGACGTCCTGTTTAAGTCCCGTTTACATCCATGGGACGTATAGTTATAATTAATCCTTCGTATAGTTATACGAAGGATTAATTATAACTATACGTCCCATGGAT
>JAGDQP010050887.1:0-14138 GCA_022664845.1 Lepisma saccharinum | reverse complement strand
GAACACGGAGCATAATAATTATACTTTATCTGGTCAGATGATAAATGTTTCTTCTTGTTCTTTGTTGATAATCCAAATCTTCTTTAAAGAACTCAATGGACTGGGACAAAGTGGCGCTTATGTTGCAACTGAAACTTTTGAAGATGTTTCTTTTTTTATCACTGTTCTGTAATTAGCATATTTTTTTCATAAGTGTTTGAACAGCAGATCTTAATTACACACCTTTCTATTTATGTACTGCTGCAACTTACAAGGCAGTGTTCGATTTGTAGCGGGGATTCTTAGTATTTTCCCGTCTCTGCAGGAATCTTCTCTGAATCTGTTTTCCAAAACATCCCTTAAGCCTAGGATATAAATAAATATAAAATACAATATTCTATCCATGCTGTGCTGGTAGTGGAATGGGGTAAGAGCGCTAAGGTATTTCGGCCACGATATCCATGTGCAGTTCAAAAGACAATGTATAAACATGACCAGAGCTGAAGTGGGTCACTAAGTCGATTGTCGGGTCTTTTGAAACGGGTCTCTGGTTCTAGGCTTCAGACCCAGCCTAACCCGGTGACCCGATTTAGACCCGGTAGCCCGGAGAACAAAGCAAGATTTTTAATTATACTCTTGCGTTTGAATAGTGTTTCTTTCAGGGGTGACCAGGACCGTAGACGCTATCCCCAAAGCTCGAAAACTACGGCTTCGAAATTCCGAATCCGAGACCGGGTCACCAAAAGTCACTCGATTTTAGCCCTGGTCATGACTGGCTAATGGTGGTGAATCATGTAGGTCATCATTTTCTAGAAAAAAAAAAAGTCTTTCTAAAGGACGTAGATTGTCCCAGATAAATTTCAAGGTAGGTTTTGATACGATTTCATTGGCTGTTTCCTTGTAACAGTGTTCAATTTCCAGAGATAAAACTTTTCCCGTAACGTATTGAATTATTTTTTGAATAATTAATTTCATTTTTGCTGGACCCTCTTCTTCTTCTTATAATTATCATTCTTATTACTATTTGAACGTAATGTGTAACTTTTTCAATTGAATACTGAAATGAATTCGAAGGTTCTCGTCAATGATAAGGAACTGTACTTTGAGTTCCGTTTTTTATCAACCTCTCCATAACTGAATGTAGTAAAATACCAAAAATAAAAAGGAAATTCATTATGGAAACCTGCAATAAATTAACGAGCGAACGTCAATGCATTTGTATTTGTTTTTTACCCACTGCAAGGAAGCCGGAAAAAACTAAACGACCGAAATTCGGTGGTCAGTCGTTTGGTTGATGGGGAAGGAAAGAGATGGGAGAAGTGCCCCTAAGCTGTCTGTACGTCTTGCAAGATCCCTTCTGTTCTTTCAAACCACAAATCAGCGTTGCCAGGTTCGGAATTGAAATTATCTTTAGAAATACAAAAATATCTGGAGAAATGTCTGCAAACTTTTTTTTTAACTACTCTAACCACTGACCAGGAAATGGATAATTTCTGAAACTCAGAAAGTTTTAGGAGAGATAGAAACAAGAAAATAGTTGTTTTGCTTCAGAGAAGGGTTTAAAATAAAGAAAAATAAAAACTTTGAGGCTACGTTTCATCGTTTCAGAAAAAAGATTCACAATTGATGTTTGACAGCTATTTATAGTGTGCATGACCTTATGTGAGCTTACATCTTTTTGTTCCTCTCCTGTTAGTCATTCTGTGCTCTTCCCAGATTTTCAGTTTCCAATGACTTTATCACAACTCCCCAAAGGTAGGAAGCGGTCACTTTACAACCACACTGGAAAAGTAGACAAGAGTGGACGAAGGGAGGGGTGGAAGAAAAGGAAAATGCACCGCAACCTCTCTCTCTCCAGGCGACGGGTATACAGACAGAATTATTGAATTAGAAAAAAAAAGAACTGGTGGTTCCTGATCCTGATAAAGTTGAATGTTTTCTTAGTGGAACGAATGATTTTCAAGCTTAAATTCAGTTGTGGATACAATATTGAAAAATCTGTAGATCATACAAAAAATCTGATTTTCCGTATTCCATTGAAAACTCTGTAGACCTGACAACGCTGAAATGATTCTTGTGGACCCTTCTTGGAAGATGACAAGGAACCAAGCCATGAAAACCTTACGCAAGCAAGATTTCGACTTTGTAATAGAGCCATCTGGATGTCGGTTGATGGAAAAAACGAAACTCGAAACTGTATCCCCTCTTCTTAAGCAAGGTGGACCTGGTGTTTCGGCCTCTGCTGTGACAGAAACAAACATCAATACTGCTGCTGTGATTGTTCGTCAGGATCGAAGGATAACATTACGTAAACTATGCGAAGTGTTGCGAATTTCATATGGTAGTGTTTTTTTTCAATAATGCACGATCACCTCCACATGTCCCGTGTTTGTGCCCGTTGGGTACCACGACTGTTGACTCCGGAACAAAAGGCTGTGCGAGTTGAGACTTCCTGTGAGGCGCTGCGTTCCTTTGCTGAGGGAGGAGAGGAGTTTCTTTAGTCAATTATCCTGGAGATGAAACTTGGTTACATCACTACGATCCAGAGGGAAAGCAAGCCAGCACAGTGTGGAAATCACCAGGTTCTCCCACACCAAAAAAGGCGAGAGTTGTTCCATCTGCAGGAAAGGTTATGGTAATCACGTTTTTTGATTGTAGAGGAATGAGATTGTACAGGTAGCATGTAGTTCCCGTCACACTACTGTTACAGGGGCATACTACACTTCCGTTTAGGCACACTGAGGAAGCACATTATGAAGAAGCGACCTGAACTTCATCAAAATGGTTGCAGACTTCATCATGACAACGTACGACCTCACGTCGCACTTCCAGTCATGGAATATTTAGCTAGATTTAACATCACTTGTGTACCACATCCATCTTACAGTCCCGATCCCGCTCCGTGCGATTTTTTCTGTTTCCATCTCTCAAGACAAAGCTCCGCGGTACTCACTTCGAGAACTCTGAAGCAGTGGTGAAGAAGTGTGAGGCGATTCTGAAGGACATATAAAAAAATGGCCTGCATCACGTGTTCCAGGAATGGCAGGAACGTTATAAAAAGTGCATTCACTCAGGAGAGAAGTACTTTGAAAAAGATCATTTGAACATAGAGTTTGAGTAATAAACACATGTGTAAAAAAATCAGTCTCAGTCTTTGTTGATCAGCCCTCGTAGTATGCGATAAAACTATTATATTGTCTTCCTAGAGACAACGTCGAAATGTATTTTTACTAATTTGAATTTGGTTCAAATAAAATTTCTCTTGCAGAAGCTATAGGAATAATCATATCGGCAGAACAAAGAGGAAATCAACTACCAAATATCTTTGAAGAAATTTAACATTTTCAATTGATAAACTTGACCAAGTTATGCTTTTTGAAAACGAAAAGTTGAATATTTGAGTTTTGAGCAAGTAATACATAGTTTACATGTAGAAAATACAAGTCAGCTATGTTGTTATCATGTCATTGCCTATATGAAAAATATATTCAGCAAAAGTTCTCTACAAGTAAAATTAATATATAAACTCCCCGAAAAAAGTTTTGTCTGAAAGAAACACTGGTTTCCATAACTAAAAGACAAGTTTGTATTCTCTTCCTATAATCTATGTAGTGATACAATTAGTTTCAAAGATCATAGGGGATAAGATTTCATAAAACTAATGCATTCATTTTGTGTTCAAGTACAAAATTCAATATAATTTTAAGTCCTTTAGGCACAGTTTAGTTATACCTTCAATGAATCTCAAAACCTCCCTGGTTATAAAGCGTGTCCAATTCCATGCCTCTCATCCAATTAAATACAAGTTCAAAGCTTGTTAGTTCAAGAAAATGTACTTAAAATCTATTTGTCAATGTCATAAGCTTGTATCCTTTATGTGAGGATATGTAATACTGTCCAAGCCAGGAGCAGTATTTTTCTTATGTGCTATTATTGTTCTTATATCCTGGACGGTGAATGGTGTTGTGGGGTGAAGATATTCATTGAGATGGTGCTGGTCATCGGGTTGCAATTTTTTAGATGTGATGGTTCTGTGGTACTATGTTCTTCGTCAGTGTGAAGATTTCCTCTAAATATTCTGCAAATGCGTTGGCTATATCATAATCAGAATGTAATAGATCGTCGTTTCCAAGTAGTTTCCAAGTAGTGGTTAAATCTCTTCCGATATTTACTAGAATGTGCAGTGTCTCTGAGTTGATTTCACGTTTTCATTCATTGTCACAGTTTATACTATTCTTTCTAGTTGGCGATGAATCTGCAAAAAGCTGGATTTTATGTTTCAATGTATTTACGGTATTGTTGACGAGAGCGAAGAATTTGGCACAGGTAGGCTACAAATTAATGTATTTAAAACGTTCTCTCCAATAATGAATTCTTGAAATATATTTAGATATATATTCTCAACCTATGACGAATATTTTATGACAATTTATGAGGACAACTTCAAAACTTATTATTTACTGAACTTTGGTACAGGGATTTATTTGAATTAAGAAAGATTCTGAAATATGTAGGAACAATATTCTAAGAATATTCTTCAAATATCTTTAAACAGTCTACTCTTTACTGACTATAGATGACTTGCTTATAACTGTCATTCCTAACGCTATAAGCTATGTAACTCAACACAAAGGTATACTGAACATCTTAACAATAACTGCTGCCTTAAAGTCTACTTCCTCAAAATAAAACCAGAAAACTATTGTTCTTTTTACTTGCGGCGAAACCTTAATTGTATATCAAATGATTTAAGCAGTAATTCTTTTACATATTACTCAGAAAAAATAATCACCTCACTTTTGATAAAAAAAAGTATTGAAATTCGAACAAATTTTTAGTACTGCCAAACTGATTGAGAAATTAAATGTAGGAAACTTTTTTATTTCAAACTATTTCAAACTTCAGCGCAAAAGTAAATATGTTTGAAGAAGAAATAATGATTCTCTATTACCATAAATAAAATAAAATCTTATAGCATACTTTTACTAGTACAGTAAAGATTTTCACTCTAAAACTGTCGTGAAAGATTGCAAAATGCGAAGCGCATCATGTGAGATATTGTATATGAATTTTAATTCCTACTCATAACTGTTATTTTGATCACAGATAAGCGAAATGTACCTGGTATTTATAATAGTGATTTGTAACAGTTGTATGGACCAACCACACATACCCACTTTCGGACTTTGCCATTAAGAGTAAAAAAATACCAAGTAAAAATTCACAAAAAAGTATTGTACAAATATGTTTAAAATACCTTTCAAAGTGTGTACAATAACATTAAATTATCATGGGTTAAAATTTCTAATTCCTCACAATTTCTGAACTTTGTCAAAATTTCAGGAAAATGGAAGTTAGAAAAAATGAAGTTTTCCACAAAATATGTTTAAAATACCTTTCATAGCATACTGATCAAATATAGTAAGAAGGATAGTTTCAACATTATAGTTTATAAGAGTCTCTCAAGGTTTCTCAGACATAGGCGTTCACAAAAAATATGGGGTCCAAAAATTAAAAAATAGGAAGTCTCTCTTACACACGCACATGTTCTATAAGTATAATGTTCGAGTTTACAGCTGTTACGAAATAATATTAAGTGAAATGTCGGGTTAGTTTATTAGTTGTACTTGCGCCAACTTGATTTAGCAACATCAGAGTTTGGCTTATTTCCGGCTGGTACTAAAATGTTTGCGTTGTAGGTTAGCATTCGTTAAATTGGCGACGGTCGGCCTTTCGTAAGCAAATAGCTATTAATGGTAAGCGCTTGTCAAATTGCTAGGGACACGTGTTTGTGTTGGGACACTATTACTTATGGATCCCTAGGTGTTATTTTTTAAAATATTATTATTATTTAAGAAGCATGTTCTATATTTCTGTTGTTTTTATACCCGTTTCATGTTAATCATTTAGCGCAACGTAAAAAATCTAAAGTTGTAGTTTCAAATCCAGGATGAGGCATATGTATTTTTAATTTTAGCTAATTTAGAATGAGACAGGCAAAATATCTAATCCAAAGCTAAATTTTTATCTTAGACTTATGATACATAGCCGGTAAGGCACCGTCCCGGGTTCAAATCCCGCCTTTGACAAGAAAATTTCTATTTTTCAATTCCTATACAAAATAACTCATGTGAAATCAACAGTCGATTGGCAATTTCTAACAGGAAATAACATGTTCCCCCTTGAACATCATAGATGCAAACAACTTGTTACCCTCCCCGACCACCGTAGGTGAGAATACAACAAAAAAGTACGCGTCGGGCATGTTTGTAAACAGTGGCAAGTAATAGTTTGAATATCATCGTTCCGGCCTGAGTCAAACTTGTCTAAAGGCCATAAATAAATTTGAATATATATATACAGGGGTTGGAAAAAATCTAAAAACACGTCATACAGGACACGTAAGTGTGGCCCGCCACTGTACACCGCGTGTTGCGGTTGCCGATCGTGTTTTGTTTTCAATGTGTCATGTGGACCTTCCTGTTTCGTCAGCAGTACCCAGTTCACCTGTGAGTGTCGTGGTGTGCAAGTGGTGCGGTAAAATGGGCGACCTCACAGACTTCCAAAGAGGCATGATCGTTGGTGCCCGTCTGGTTGAAGCTTCAGTGACAACAGTGGCGACCATTGTGGGGGTATCGACAGGCACTGTGTCCAATGTCACGAGGGCATACACAATGCATGGGCAAACAACGTCTGCAAAGCACAACAGTGGTGGAAAGACAATCCTGTCCGATATGGACAGGAGGGCATTAAGACGGATTGTAGCAGCTAAAAGCAGACCACTGCAATGAAAATTACGTCTGAACTCAATTCCGGTCTACAGAACCCGGTTTCATCAAAAACAGTGCGACGGGAACTTCATAAAATGAAAATTCATGGCAGGGCCGCGATCGCCAAACCTCTGGTCACAGCAGTAAATGCGAAGCGGCGTATCCATTGGTGCAAGGACCACAAGGAGTGGACGCTTGATCAGTGGAAACACGTAATGTATTCCGATGAATCGACCTACACCTTGTTTCCAACAACCGGTCGTGTTTACGTATGGAGAACACCGTCGCAGGCCTATGATCCAGACTGTCTGCGCCCAACTGTAAAGCATTGGGGTGGTTCTGTTACAGTATGGGCAGTGATATCGTGATTTTCTGCAGGTCCCATCATAGCCCTGCATGGAATGATGAATGCTAAGGTGTATGAGGCCAATTTGGGGGACCAGGTTCTACCCATGACCCACACATTGTTCCCGGATGGTGATGGCATCTACCAAGATGATTTGGCACCCTGTCACGCTGCAAAAACGGTGCAATCATGGTTTGAGGAGCATGACCAGGAGCTATTACACCTCCCCTGGGTCCCACAATCACCAGATCTGAACATCATTGAGCCATTGTGGTCTGTGTTAGAAAGGCATGTTCGGTCTCATTACCCTCCACCATCATCCCTTAAGGAACTGGAGCATGTTTTGGAGGAAGAATGGTACAACATTCCACACACCAAGATTCAGGAGCTGTATACATCCATTCCACGTCGGATCCAAGCTGTTTTGGACGCAAAAGGAAGCCCCACACCATACTAGGTATGACTTTCACACATTTTTAAACGTTTTATATTCTTGTCCAACCCCTTTATACACAAAGTTGGCTGGTATAAAGTAATGGAAGCCAATACAATACTTTCAAATATGTAAGAAATACTTGTTTACGCTAAAGCTTGATTAAACACATAACAAATAAAGTAATTCAGTAAAAATATTTTTGTCTGGGAACAATACCGACAGTTTATTTCTTAGCTTCACAAAGAGGAGAATATATAGCTATTCCCCATTGCGATACACAGACACCATAAATGATGCATGGGAAATGTGATTGTAGCTCTTCACATTTTCTTGACCTAGGATTGAGTGGATCCTTCCGAAAAATATCAAAGACACTCTAATATAGGAGGCTGAGTGCACATCAGAGTGTCAGGCATAAATACACTGCAATAAAGTCTCGACTGTCCTGTCCGGGATTTCAATCTGAGTTGCGTCATTCAGACTCATATTATTTCACCCTGGTAGGAAAAGTGCAACATATGTACAAGAAGCACACAATGTTATCTCAAAATGCATATTCCAACAAAAAATTAAAACAAACTATAGTTCTCACTTCAAATTGGGGTTCTCTCATAATTTGGTGGAGCATGAAAGCTTTCTCATGAACAAACATTATATTTCTTGATTTCGGCACTAATAAGTATTCTGAAGAAATGTAATAATTTTAAAAAATCCCAACGGCATGGGCCTAAGTTGCCAGAAGGCCATAAATAAATAATATTTTTGCTAACAAGTCATAATTCCACCAATTATCAATTCGGCACCCATACGGCCTTAGTGTAAGATGCCTAAAGGCCATAAATGAATAATATTTCGGTACCAAGCTATAATTCAACTTTTTGTGTACCTACCACGATCTCGATTTAAGTCTGAGATGCCAGAAGGCCATAAATGAATCATATTTAGCCAGCAAATTGTGATTCAACTTTTTACTGGTAATATTTTTAAGTGAAGTCTACAATGATCCAGCATCATATTTACAAATCGTATATTATTTACGAAATAGACAAAAATTCAGTTCTCAGTAGAATTATCAAGTTTGATTTCTAGTCAAGAAAATAATAAAGACCGCCATGAATGTATAACTGTGAATGTAAATTTAGATACCAAAGATATTTATATTAAAACACCTCACCTAATTTCACAACTGCTCGTTCTAGCTGGCAAGCTCCAGTTACTTGAACAATTATAATGATCTGAAAATAAAAATAATATACTTAGTATCTATATACATGTCTTATTTCAAAGTAACATAAAACCATTGTTGATATTTTACTAGAATCTTCGCTAAAATAAACAGGAATTCTGTGCGTATTTTCAGTTTCGGGGGTACCTATCAAAATTTGATAATGTTTTGTGCCTCATACTAGTGGAACTGATTAATTTTTTAAAATTTAATGTGCGCGCCTTAACATTTCATTGTCTTTAAAGAAGCAAGCATTTGGAATGAATTAGCAACAAGTGTATAAGAAATATTTAAAAAGTATGTTTCCTCATTTCTCTCGGTTGATAATTCTTCAATATTTTCATAACTGCTATCAATAGTAAATGTATTATGAGTAGCAACACAAACAAAAAACTATTAATGTTAATTTTGTTTGGACAACTAATATAAGGCACTGACTGCTAAATGATAATTGGTTCACCTAGAGCTTTAGATCAAAAGCTGCCTTAGGACAGAACATCAATTATGACTACATTATTCAAATTTAACAAACATCTTTAATAACAAATTGTAGACAAGCATATTCCACTTCCGTTGGTGGATAAACTATTTATGTATTTTATAATGAAAACCGGCCACTATAGTTTGGCAGTAAAGTAATCGTTTCACATTATGGAGGGCCTTAGGAATTAATGCGATTTAAAGAGATAAAAACTATTTTACTGAAATTTTGGTGACATTAAATTTTACTAAATACTTTCACAAACAGGATCTAAATTATCATAAAATGACTCAAGTTCATTCCCTACTTTATTCCAAGTTCAGTTCTATAATCAAAATGCAAAAATCCATTGACTCATATATGCTGCCTTCGAATCCTACAGCCGATCATTTCCGAAATTATTCATAAAACATTAAAAATTATAATGAAAGAAGCAATCTGGCATTCGAATCCCGACTGCGGTATAACTATTTCTGATTCGCACTAACTAAAATGTGATGTTATATAGAACATTTTCTTCAAGATCTATTAAAATATAATTTAAAATAAAGTACTTACTATTCCTCAAATGTCAGTAATCTTGTAACAGAAGGTCCAAGTTGAACGTATAATGCAAAACAGAATTCAATCACTTCTCAACAGAAAATTGAACATCATTAAAGCCAAAGGGTCAGTTCCAACTATTTTTATAATTGCAACTTCTTTCCAGAATTTTTGTCGGCGGCGCTGGCGAAAGGACTCTAATTTCGTTATGCTTTAAAGGTCTTTCCACAAAGCACAGTATGTCTGCTGGGGGTCGTAAATTCGTGCCTTCTTCAACTTCTGATAGAGAGGAAAAAAGGCAGTTAGATTTGAAAAGACATTTCTATCACCGTGTAATAAATAACATATTTATGAGAACTTCTGTAATTAGCTGCTTCTGCCTGTACAAAAGTTATTTCAATCTCATTAAAATCATTTTTCAAAACGCATACCGCTATAATCTTTTCTTTTTAAAGATCCCCCCATAAAACAGACTAAGAAATGTTTTTATAATTTTCTTGAGAAAATATGTTGACCTTTCAGAACCATTAACAATTTAGACAAGCTGGCGACAGTAAGCCAATGAGCGTTATTTTCTTTATACACACTTTATTACCGATTACTCACAAACCGAAGACCATTCTTGAGGAGCACTTATTTTCCATTAGTAAATAACTTTACACATGAAAGCAGTTTCCCCCAAAATAGCGGTAAACCGTCAATAAATTATATTTCCACAAAAAACCGCAATTTCTCTTTTCTACACCCTCCAAGAACAGTTACAATGCCAGTATTTCTATTGGCTAAGGAAAAAGTTCCATCACAGACGCAGAGCATCATGTAGTTCACACAGAAAACCTGTTTCAAACAGACTAACAGTATGAGAAAGGCAGCCAAGAAAGATTTATTTCCATGGGACTGTTAGTCTCAGAGAAGCAGTCCACAGTATATCTCCGTTGTTCAAAGAATGATAACTTCGGTACACATACCTTCACAGTGTTTACCTTAAATGAGAAATTCCACATTATTCCTTAGTAAAGATTATTGCCTGGTACACTGAAAAGGTTAACAGATTTAAAAAGAATGAAATGTATTCTTCCACGTAACGTTTGATAGTGTTCCGCGATCGGGGGTTTATAACGGGTTTCATAGGCGCAGGACGACCGATCGAAGCGGACAATGCCGACGCCGATGCGGGGAGGTGCAAGCGCTTAGTACCGGGTCATATCATCGGTTGCGGGTGGGCCAACAAACAGTAAAAGGGCGAATAAAAAATTAAAACCAATAATTTAAAAAATAATTCGTTGATTAATACATATCTTCTCCATTATTACACATACAACCTTCATAGTTCTGTAGGACTAACCCCACTCCTCTAGCGCCTATCTGCAACCACCACAGCCTGCTACATGTATTTCTATAGACCATAACACTGGTTTCAAATCTAAAGAAACTCTCACATATACTACTCATATATGCAGTGGGCTGGTCTGGTCCAAGTGGGCTCCGCTTCACTTATTTTATACACATAATAATTACTATCCATCTTGTCAGTATCGCAGCAATAGACTTATTGTTCGAAGAACTAGCGTCTAAGAAATGAGTAATGACCTTCCGTCCTGGTTGTCAGCTCTCTCAAAGAAACGTTATTTTAAAGAACTTCTACTTGATCGCGAAAATCCTTCCGTAATGGTCGTGAATTCCAACTTGATAATGTCTTTCAATTTTCATAGTATATTTATTAATACAAAGTTTCTACATACGTAAGTTTTATGGTTCTACACAAATAATGTTTATTTTATTATATTTAGATTTATGTTCTGACAACTACGCCCTAAACTTCTGGTCGTCTCAGAAAAGATACAGATTGCCCCTGGCCGAGAAACTTCTTGAGCAATGAATGAGGAAGTAGCGGTTAGATTTCTATTTTAAATATTATTCATTCCTCTGATAAGAAGAGACGGAAATAACTAGTTCCGATCACGTAGCTACGATTCCCACTTCGATTCGTGGTATGTTGTGGATCTGCATAGAATTCGGCTGATTCAACTTGCGCCGAACATCTTCGAAGCTTTCTCTTGCGTGTGTGTGAATGACATAAAAGCTGTCTTTACGTGCGAGCTAAATTGGCTTATGTTGGAATAGGAAGAGTTTAAAAAGAATTGTTTTGCAATTAAGTATTTTTTTTAGAAGAAAATTTAGTCGGGATAAATTACGAAATAATTAAAACCATTCTTTCTAATAAACTTGCACGTGAGTAGTTTTATGAATGGCTTATTTTAATCTTTGAAGGATTGCAAATGGTAAACTTCAGGTAAGAGTTAGGAGTTGGTAAACCAATTCCTTTAATTCAGTCAGGAAATAAAGTTGTGAAAAATATTATACATTATAAGAATGCTTGGTGTAATATCACTGGCAATGTATTAAATCAGGTATTACCTATTCTCAATGCCTGACAAAGTATGAAAGAAAACAGAATCTAACCTAACTTTAACTAACACGCTCTTTCGATACTCCCTAGGACGAAACATTACATAATTTTATTATCTGATTTCGAAGGACTAGAGACCTTAAGCCAAATTAAAGATTACTTAAAGTAAGTTAAGCTAATCGAACATAACCTAACCTAACTTTCACCTTGTGAATGATTTGGGGAGTATCTATAGTTCAGCCACCTAATCTATCCTAACATAGAATAGAAAGATTCTACATTTTATACTACTGTAATTTGTCTAAGAACATCAAACATTGTATGGAATACCTGGTATACTACGTTATATAATGTTTTATTTTAGCTTCCTATTGACACCCAGGTTTCCAGATCACACGCACTCAACCACGGAAGCCGCATTAGCATAAAAAAAATCCCAACATCTCGCCGAACAAAAGCATATCTGTTTCAAAACTGCATAATACGCAACCTTTTCGTTAAGTGAGAGAAAATTAGAATTTTTTTTTTCATTTTGGGACCCACCTTCCACCCCTGTCTCTATGCATTCTTTGCACAAAATGGGTTGTGCACTTCCAAGGGCGTGCAGCACGAACAGTTGTTCGCTCTTCCCATTTTGGGACAGGCACTCCCTAGAGATTCTCGGATTGCCGGTGTTCCGACAGTCCGAGAAGCTCCTTTGTTCCCTCAGTTTTGACCTCTGGTGGTGCGGGACGGACTTTGGACCAGGCGTCCAGAATGTTCTCCTGGTCTTTATTCCCAATTTTGGATTTTTTTTCTTGGGGGGGGGATGCCCTACCATTATCTTTTATTTGCAATTTTATACAGAAAACATTTAACATATAGAACAACACACATACACACAAGAACAGCACAACATAGACGTCGACTCAAGATGGCTTCCTCCTCTTTTTCTGAAACGATAAGAAAAAGGGGGAGGGAAATGAAGCTGGACTGCAACGTAAGTGTTACTGGAATTTTCTCACAAAGTTTTTGCTGGTCCGTTCTGTTTTTCCATTTCTGGTTCCCTTCCTCCTTTACTCACGAACTTTGTCTTGTTCCTCAAGTCACCATCACATCACACACACAACACTTACAGGCTAATATATTTAAAAATGCTTGAATGTTTGTGTCCCGTATTCCAGGTCACTCACATTTAGTTTCTGTTTTTTTTTCGCTTTCTTGTTTTAATCTTCTATTATATTTGGACTCCCGTCACCACTCACACGCACGCACACTACTACTTGAGCGTCTCTTGCTGCCGGATTCCTGCAGCAAGGCACCCACCAGGACACCGCTGGTTTCCAGCGGTCACACACTCGCTCACTATTACGCATTTTCACTGATCTTGATTTTGTGCACTATTGTTGATTTAGTTATTATTTTAATTTTTCTCTTTTTTTTAATGGAGTTTTGTTATAGGTTTAGTTTGCTTACGTTATGTATTTCAGTTTCGGATTGTTCTAGTACCCGGATTGTTCCATACCGGCTGCTGATAGCGAAGCTCACGCTCGTCGAACCGGCCGCGCAAACTCGCCTCGCCCGCGAGGTCCGCGTCACGTTTCCCTCCATGCGGTATCAGCTCCCTAATCTGTTTTCTATTGGTCAGCCTCTGGTCTTCGCCGCGCCCGGCCTCGGTCGCCTCCGGATATAAATTTCCTTCTGTGATACTCTGTTACTTTTTGGGTTATCTCCTGGAGAACAATCGCCAGTTCTGGCGTTCTCAGAACTTCAGCGATTTCCATATCCTCCAGGAGAGTTCTTTGTTCGCCAACCAGGTTTTGTGTTTCTTCGCATTTTAGCATTACGTGTTCCGGGGTAGCGACCGACCCACAGGCGCGACACAGGTTATCCTCCACTATATTCATATCTTTCAGTTTCTGCCTGAATGGGCCATGTCCCGTGAGGAAGTGTAACAGACCTCCCGTAA
>JAGDQP010050886.1:0-14138 GCA_022664845.1 Lepisma saccharinum | reverse complement strand
GGTAAGTACTCTTTAAATTGACTCCAAGTTTAGAAGGGTGAGGTAAACAGTGTTGCCACAGCATAAGAGAAAAAATATGAGTTCGGAAATGCTGTAATAACTCAGAAGAATTCACTATTACATTATGATTTAAAAGTTATAGGGTAAGTCAATATTGTATAAAGAACATTGTAACATTGATTTGAGATCGATAAGTCAAATACTTACCGAAATATCAGGTATTTTATAAAAGCTGAGAATTTTGCGTTGTAAAAGATGGCAACTGTGTTTCAAAATTCCCTGTTTTCCCTTTCGTTTGCGTGCACGCGAAAAAATAATAACTTATGGGCATTTTCCATGGTATTTTAGTTCTATTATAATAGAATTCGATGCAAATAAGTGTTTTTTCTGTTACCCAGATTGTACAAACGTGATAGTTGATTCTTTTAGTGAATTTTGGCTGTGAAAATAGACGAAATAATGTAAATATTACTCTTATGTTTACTTAGCAAGTAATACATGATCAAAGAAAATGGAGAAATGGCTCAGTGGTAGAACACTCGACTCTTGCGCAAAGGGTCCTAGGTTCCATCCCAAGCGAAACTAATCTTCGTGTTTGATTCACCATTTTGCTTTGTTTAGTGAGCGTGTCTAGTAACAGCCACTAAACCGTTTCTCTGTAACTGCTACTAATTATATTTTTGCATTAGCTGCAGTGTTTTGTTCCATATGAATTGAAATGTTTATTCATATTTTGCATGTGTAACTGCTTAGAGTCAATGTAAATATCGTAATTGTATTAATCTGTTGTTACTGAATCCAAAATAGAGCCTTTATCTTTAGAAGAAGAGATTGAAATCGTGTTTTTTTATGGAGAATCACGAAGAAATATTCAACAGGCAATTCGTTTGTATGCCGGACGTTTTCCTGGTAGGAGAACTCCATCTAGGATATCGTTTTCAAGAGTCGTTAAACAATTTTCCGAAGAAGGGAATGTTAGGCCCCGAAAGCGGAATAGAAGGAAAACAGCTACCGACGAAGATAATACAACTGCAGTATTAGCTGCAGTGAATTTAGGTCCCTAGGTGAGTACTCGAACCTTGTGTATAAACGCAGGAATATCAAAAGTCAGTGTATTGAGTATATTGAAACAACGCAAATTTCATCCCTACCACGTGTCGTTACATCAGGAATTAAATGTTGACGATTTTGTGAATAGAATATTATTTTGTACATGGGCTGAAGAGGAAATTCGAATTCGAAATGACTTTTTTATGTTCGTCTTATTTTCTGACGAATGTACGTTAACCAAGCATGGTGATGTAAATCGCTGTAACATGCATTATTGGGCAGTGGATAATTCACATTGGTTAATACAAGTGGGGCATCAAAGACCATGGTTGGTTAATGTTTGGTGTGGAATTTTGGTGGACAAAATAATTGGACCGTTTTTTTTTTCAATGGTACATTAAAGGCAGAAATGTACAGAAACTTTTTATTGAAGAGTTGCTCTTACTGTTGGAAGATGTACCATTAAAAGTGAGAAACAACATGTGGTACCAGAATAACGGTTGCCCTGCCCATTCTGCACGAACTGTAAGAGAAGTATTAAATACCAAATATAATGGTCGTTGGATTGACTGCGGAAGTCCAGTCCATTGGCCAGCTCGATCTCGTGATTTAACAGCTCCAGATTTTTTCCTACTGGATTATCTAAGAGAAGGTTTATTTCAATATTTCAACAACTCTAGAAGACATGAAGGAGCAAATACGTAATGCGCGTATGAATGTTGACAGAGGTATTATTTTACATACACAGCAGTCGTTTCTTCAACGAATTCGAAAGTGCATCGAGGTCGAAGGACATCATTTTGAACATTTGATGCATTAAATCACTTGAACTATTGGCATTAAAGACTATTGACATCGAAGTAACTGCCTCCCAATTCAATTTTTGTCATGCACTTACTACCAGTTCCAACAAGAGCGTATAGATGACAGCACGTTTCAGGAATTCCAACAAGAGCGTATAGATGGCGGCACATTTCAGTGCGACTCTGTCTTGAAGAGCAAGAGTGATTACTCGACAGTTCTATAAGAGCCAGCTAAATTTTTTATTAAGAAAAAGTCTTGCAAGCGAATTCAAATCTTACGATGAAATTCAATGATGATGTAATATTAATATCAAAGGTTAATGAAACTACTTTTTTTTTTCCTATATGTTAAGAGTAATCGTTACGCTTATGGTTGATTGATATCTGTATGTAGTCAGTGTGCGAATCGGATTATCTTTCCAGGGGAGGAAAAAGTGCCTGATTTTGTTTTTTACTTGCAACTTCAATTACTATTATTACTTAGAAAATTAGTTGTTACGATAACAGTGGTAATAAAGTACGAAAGCACCGTTGCATATATAAAATTAACAAAGTATTTGTTAAAGAAAGCAAGAAAAATGTAGTAAAGGTAGAGTTATTAACTCTAGTCTCAATTGTAAATCTTCATTTTCAGTGAACATTGCCATTTTGAGGTTACACATACTGACAACTATCACAGACGGGCGTCATTTAGGGAGGGTAGGATGGGGCAATTGCCTCCCCCTGAATTTGAGACATAAAGGCACTAAACGTAAAAAAAAAAAAAATATTCTTAAAAAGACAAGTTAAACCGATATAAGCACACTGAAAAAAAAACACTATTAATTTTTTCATTTTCGACATTTTAGGAGTTCGGAACTATATTTACAACTAAAATAATACTTGTAAGGCGCTACGCAATGTGGGTTAGTGAATTTGTCTTTTAATAGTGATTAATTTGGCGCCGACATCATACAAAAAATCGAATGAGAGGAAGGTTTTAAGAAGCATTTTTATCTTTACCTATAGTGCGTTTTTATATCGAGCGTTTATCTTCGTCTTCTGTGAAGAAGTTGATATACCCTTTTCCTTTCGTATTAGTATCGCTCAAGAATAATTATGCGTTACGTCTGCATTGGATTGCCGAAAAACCCTGTGCGGCGCGCATTTTCGCCAACCAATAAGCCACGCTAAGCAGTTGGCAACTAGTGCTCTCGGCGCTGTATTTACAGCCCCAACAGTTTAAATCACCCACTTCTGCCAAAAGCACTTTGAACGCAGAATTTTTCATAAAAAGAAAAACTTTATTTTTATTCTTACCGGTTGGAATTAGCTTTATCATATTATCAGCGAACAGATGCATATGAATTACATACAGGGATTTCGCCAGGATTTTCAGATGTCTCCAGGCCAGATTTCGCCAGGATTTCTCCAGGTTTGGGAGATGTCAAGTCGAAATTGGGAGGGTATAACGTGAGTTTTGCATGTTTTCTCTCGAGTTTTGACAATATATTTTAAGTTGGGGTGCTCTCAAGGTTTGAGGGGTGACATTTTATAACACAATCTTCAACTGGAATTTCAGACTTGACGTAATCTTTTTAAGGTGGATGTAGGAATATTAAGTCTTTACTGCCAATTTGTATCCCATCTTCTTTTCTCTAACTGATATTATGGCCTGCATTATTGCTTCTTTATTCCATTCCTTTCGGTTATTCATCAGCAGAGATACAAGTGAAAAATTCTGTGACGAAATTTGGAAATGTCTTAGGGGGCGGAATTCGGGCCAGTAGACGTAACAAATATGGCATCCTATTATAATAACTAGGCTATCTCTCTGGGTCTTTTACCTAAACACCTTAAAAATAAACAACCTTCGTTACACATTACTAAAACGAATGGTTAAAAGTAAATACCTTAGGTAAAACTGCAGTTCTCTGTATATGTTCAGGAAATACAAAAACTACAATTACTGCGAAACAAATTGACACAGTCAAATCATCTTACAATTGATACTCGTTTAGGTGACACTTACAATTGGTTTCACTCATTCTCGACAGACGGCAGCGAATACCAACGGAGAAACCCTGGGGGACGGAATTGAGCTCGGGGACGAATAACGGGCCCTTCCCTGTTCATCATCTTGCATGGTTTGAAGTGTTCCTCTTTTTTTTTTTGCTGAATGTAAGAAGTTCTATGTAAGCTTGATTCCATGTTCTGCACTGTCATTGACCACTGATATCTGAAATGATTCAGACTGTCCAGTCATGAATCATTAAGTGGGAGTTACCGTGAATGTAAAAGTTTGGCCACCAATGCAGATTCATTCTTTGAGTCATATACACAAACAATAGAGGGGGGGGGGAAGCTGACGTTCCAGTAGATCGAGAGTTATGACGTCATCAACATGGCCGCCCGTAGAATTTCGAATAGAATTTTTAAACGCTTATAATTTTCCACAGAATAGAGATAAAACCGTCGTGTTTGCTCCAAAGTACAGTAAATTAACTGCAAATTATACACAATTAATTGTAGTATCTGTATATGGTGCCATGTTTGAGATGTTGAAGCAAACTTGAAAAAAGTATTTTTTTGACACTCGTTTTTAATTTTAAATCTGAATAACTCTGTAATTATCAAGAATTCTAAAAATATTGTAGTATCAAAAAATGTAGATTTTATTATGGTCTATAAAACGGTACCAATATATTTTCTGTATCATTTCATATAAGGTAGTTATGTGATTGTATATGAGACATGGTGTGGCGGCTTCGTAGCTGTAATTTATAGCTATGTTATACTTGTATCATTAAATAAGAGTTAAAGATGCTCCACCACTGCAGATTTAGTCTTTAGGTCACCTAGTTAATAATATTAGGTGGGAAAGTGACATTCTAATAGACCGAAACTTATGACGTCATCAATATGGCTGCCCGTAAATATTCTAGTAAAATATTTAAAACCGTATAACTTCCCACAGAAAGAAGATAGAATCGAATTCTTTGCACCAAAGTAAAGCAAGTTAATTGCATATTATACAAAATGAATTTGTAGTGGTCCAGAATCTCTTCTATATACTGTTATTTATGAATTTTGGATACCATTCTCGGAGTTAAAAATTATATAAGAAATGCGAGTGTTGACAACATTTTATTTTTACACAATGAAATTTCATAATATTCCAGTTAGCAATACTGTTTCGCATTGTAATCATTAGTATCTAAAATCTCTGACATGCTAATTATGGAGACATTATTTTTCATTTTGGGAGAAACTACGTTTAGTTTTACTTTCCCGTTACAATGTTAGCAAACTACTATAATAGTAAGTAATAACTGTTACATTTTATAAGATAAGGCCAAACATTTATGTTTACACGATCACTTGTAAAGTGCAGTACAATTTAATAATTTCTTCGTGCAGCCGCATGATTTTGAACACTTCTTCTTGCATCCACACTTGCCCATCTCCTGACAGGTACTAGCAGCAATGGGAATGTTGATCCATATTGGTAGGAATCTATTTGCTTCTTTCTTCCACCCATATTTGCAAGGATCTGGAAGTGTAATTTCGGCCATGTTTGCAGAAGCCCAAATACTCGCTTGGTAAATAGAACGTCTGCAATGATGCAGAAGAGCATTCTGTGTAGGTGGCAATTTTTCTGGATTTTGGGTTTTGTGGCAGAATATTGTTCTCCTTAAACCGTTGATGGTGTTTTCTTCCTGATTTCCATATAGATTAATAAAACCAGTTCAACAGATTTGAATTCGGGTGCGTCAAAATCTAGAAGAGTGAAAGGATTATCCATCATGTTCACCAATGCTTCAGTTAGTGACTCAGGGCTCCTCTCCCATGCTTTATTAAAATGCCATACTTTTCGACTTTCCTCTTATTGAAGAAGTTGTCACATCCAGTGAGAGCATACCATAGTGGCAGAGCACGACTTCTAAGTGGTCCGAGAGCTGCTGTGATCGTCTCTACGTCAATTATTCTTTTCTTATTTCTTGTTCCGAAATGTATCAACAGTTGACAGTCTTCTGCAATTGCTAAGAAGCTGTTAAAATGATAAACTAAAATGACAACAACATCGGAATCCACGGGTCGTACTAGTATTGTCCTTGCTTCTTCTCTTAATGAGTGCAGCACACATTTAACACAATCCTGGTGTCAGATTCTTCATGGTTATATCTTTCTGTCATGTTATTTCCAGGCCCAATATGGCAAACGGTATCGTCTGCAGTTATGTAGAAATCAGTTTGTACATCTTTAAGGTTTGAAACAGATTCGTCACTTAGATATTTAAATAATTTCTGTTTGTTTTGTGAGTGACGCAAAAACATGGACCAATCTTTGGGTATCCTCACATTGGGGCCTACCTTCTGTCTCATTCCATGACCTCGATCTTCACGTGTGTCGTTTTTTATGGAAGTTTCGAAGTAAGTGTCCCAGACAACATGTAATGCCAATGTTTTCCTCATTTCAATTTTAATTTGCCTAAAGAAACACGTATAAAAGTGGTCTTCAAATGTTATTGAACCGACCTTAGGAGTCAGAAAATGAATTAAGGCTCCACCATCCCAAATAACAGCATGATAATTTAAAGGCTCTGCTGAAATGACATCCGTTGCTTCATTGGCCTGAACCTCATTCCGAAGGCACACAAGAACGTCAGATTTCTTGGAACGGTACATCTTGTCAACGTTACTTGCAATTGAAGGAGGGTATTCTTGAAATTCATGAGCAAAGAATTCGTCCATATTACCTTTTCCTGATTGTGTAGCTATGTACATTTGGCCCAAAAGAGAAACATTTCCTCTTAATATTCTCACTTGCTTTTCTTGTACCCGCTTACGCTTTGGTGTTTTGAACAGCAAAAAAATATTTTTCTGTATTGGGGTGTCAAATGGTTTACTTCTTCTAATGAGGACTTCATTCACGAAACTGTCATATTGTTGTTTACCTTTATCCAAAAGGATTAACACTGATTCTTTGTCTTCGCTAACGTCTCCTTGAAGATTCACTAGTTCATTACCGAACTCGAGAAATGGATTTCCATTCTTCCGAATCGCTTCAATTGTGTTCTTCACATCACATAGAAAATCTTCTTGTCGTTTTGCCATTTCATCACGATGAAAGTAGTCACACTCATTATATTAATTGTCTTCATACCCAGGAGAAATTTTAAAGTCCTCAAGTTGCTTATTTACTTCAGGAGCAAACGTAGACCAGTTCAGATGAGCAATTGGATCCTGCATTAAGCCAATTACTCCCCCTGTTCCCTTTAGTATCTTGTTTAGCTGTTCATGGCCTTGATCGATTGCAATGGAAGAGAAATGTTTCTTAGATCTATTGACAGTGAACCTTCCAATCTTGAACTCATTAAGGACCGATTTTGGTAATCGTTTCATGTCATTAACATGGATAGGAACCCATGTTGCAAAGTGGTAGTGGTCACATGCAAAAAAAGAAACCTCCGAGATGTTCCAAGGCTGCAACATAAAGTTCAAAATTTCCCTCTCTATGAGCACGTACAAAGATCAGCAACAGAGCCTCTAATTCCATAACAAGAATCCAATACGCAAACGTAGGGTACGTACTGTTGTTCTTAACCCAAGTATTAAATTCAGTTTCCGGTGATACTTCTTTGTAAGCTTCATTGAGGAGTGCCTGCAGTCCTACGTATGTTATCTGATGTGCGTATCTAGCCTTTGTGGCATGTACGGCTTTGGTAGAATACCATCTGCGATTCCTTGAGAGGCTAAACCAGCTTCGACAAGAGCTTCAATCCATCCTGATCCCTGCAAGATATCTCCAATCGCCTTTGCATTGTGTTTTTCTGTATGAAAGCCTCCAAGCATGATCACAATATCTTTCCGAGAATCATAGCTCCACTGAAGTCTCTTCATTATACCATAAATTGGCTGATCCCCAGTTATCACAGGTATCTGGTCTGGATTTAAATGATGTATGGCTTTCTTAACCAACTCCATTGCGTGAAGAATCATTTGTGGATCACTAGACGATTCTTTAAATAAAGGGAACAATCCACTAATGTTTGGCTGCACCTTCGTTACTAATTTCTTATGATAGGCTGACCAAGTAACTCCAGCACGTAATTGTTCGACTTCAGTATAGTTATCAAGTTGTGAGATAACATACTTAGCCCATTCTTCCTTTTTTTGTATCTCCTGAGAAAGAGTACTACATTCGGTTTCCATTGTTTCTTTCTTTAACATTGCTGGAGCAGACTTCAAACATCCTTCAGCTAGTTGAGGCAAGGTTGTAAATTCATCTGAGAGCCTTAGATTCTTTGGACCACGAGCCATGAGAGGAAAGTGTTTCTTAACGCCGTCATTCTTATCGTACCTTGCTTGGAAAAGTGATATTACACTTCCACGAAAAGAATCTTTCGAAGTTCTAGAGGATGGATTATGGTCGATGTTATCAACAGCTGCAACAGTGAAGAGACCATAACGCATTTCTATGGGACATATCACACCCTCAGTGTTGAACTGTTGTAGCACAGAATCACCCATTTTTCCCTCCAGATACTTTATTCTATTGTAGTTCACTGCAAGTCCCAGGCGATGTAATTCATTTACCAGATAAGAACTTTTGAGCTTTGAGTGAATGAGTTGAGACAAAGAGAGGGTATTCTGTTCATTTTCCATGTGACCCTCATAAGAAGACCCATGCATTATAAAACAGATATAAAATTTAAGATGATCGGAAACAGACTTTTTCTGGCAGTCAGGAGGAAATCCGTCCTTTTGAAAATCATAGCTTATTTCTAACATTTCGCGTCGGCAAATGAGAGCAGCCTTTGAAAGAATACGATAGTCTTCTGATGGAGATGTGGACACCACAGATGTTGAAACTATGTCCTTCATTACTTCAGTGCATACTAGAACTATCTTGTTTCGAAAAGGTACTTCTTATTTAAGAATTAAAGGAAAACGTTGTAAAATTGCAGTTTTCAGCCTAGTACGATTCATTAAGGGTACGTTATTTTCTTGAGCCCTTCAACTCATTTCATCATAAAGAACCTTAAGGGGAAAGTATCTTCTGCCAGCATTAAGATCTTCTTGTACAATACCAAGAACTTCTTCCACTAACTTACTTTGCTCAATAGTATCATTAGATTCGCGATCATCCTTTGTCGCTCGAAATTGTTCAAAACGACGATTAAAGTTAATAAAGCAATTTGTGTGATACTTCAATTGATTAGCTACGACATCACCCAAGGAAAGCAACGACTTCAGTTTGATGCTCTTTCATATAACAACCGGGCAAACTTTTTGCCGCCCATTCTCTTCTGCTGACCGACATGGTGTGGCGTTGCCAGATCATAAACGTAGTTCGCTAACGTTATAATGCAAAAGAAAACTAAACTTAGTTTCTTCAAAAATGAAAAATAATATTTCCATTCATTTTCTATACTGTGCAATTAACTTGCTTTACTTTGGTTCAAAGAATGCGATTCTATCTTCTTTCTGTGGGAAGTTATACATACGGTTTTAAATATTTTACTAGTATATTTACGGGTGGCCATATTGATGGTGTCATAAGTTTCGGTCTATTAGAATGTCACTTTCCCACCTAATATTATTAACTAGGTGACCTAAAGACTAAATCTGCAGTGGTGGAGCACCTTTAACTCTTATTTAATGATACAAGTATAACAAGCCTATAAATTGCAGCTACGAAGCCGCCACACCATGTCTCATATAAAATCACATAACTACCTTATATGAAATGATACAGAAAATATATTGGTACCGTTTTATAGACCATAATAAAATCTACATATTTTGTTACTACAATATGTTTAGAATTCTTGATAATTACAGAGTTATTCAGATTTAAAATTAAAAACGAGTGTCAAAAAAATACTTTTTTCAAGTTTGCTTCAACATATCTCAAACATGGGTCAATAAACAGATACTACAATTAATTGTGTATAATTTGCAGTTAATTTACTATACTTAGAACAAACACGACGGTTTTATCTCTATTCTGTGGAAAATTATAAGCGTTTAAAAATTCTATTCGAAATTCTACGGGCGGCCATGTTGATGACGTCATAACTCTCGATCTACTGGAACGTCAGCTTCCCCCCCCCCCCCTTCTATTGTTTGAGTATATGACCCAAAGAATGAATCTGCAGTGGTGGTCAAACTTTCACATTCACGGTAACTCCCAAATCAATTTAGTATAGGGATTCATACCTACTATAAAGTGAACTAGAGCCTAGCCCAACGAAACAGACTAGATTTGAAATGGTGATTTGTCTAGGAAACTAAGGCTTTCCAAATCTCGTTCCATGACGTTATATTTGGCCTCAGTAATGGAATAAAGGGCTTCATAACTAGCAGTCTACTGGAAAGAGAAAATTTCTGTTCGGGACGCAGCATCCTGCTGACGAGTCTCAGAGAAACCTTCTTTGCAGTTAAATGCCGTAGATGACGTTGAAAGGCTCGGGTTGCATTCCAAAAACCAATGTATTTATGTGTTTGTACAGAGACAGTTTTTATTACACATTCAAACCGTTTACGGAGCATCAGTATTGAGTTTCATGTCAACCTTAACATCCTGCGCTCGCCGAGATGTGATTGTAGCCTGAGGAAATATTTGGATTTCTCTAGCAGACAATTTTAATGAAATTAAGTAATTTGGATATTCGTTTAGTCTTGTGAACAGCATGAATGCGATTGGCGTCCGAGACATTTCTCTAACGAAGAGCGTGAGACAGAGTTGGAAATTGATCAGAGTACGCAACAAATCGGGTGGAAAAGGAAATTTCAGGTGACTGTAATCTCCTTATTTAAGTCGTGAAACACATGTATTTATAGCTTCGCCTATGTAGCATCTAACTGTAGGCCAACCTTGCGTCGAAACGTCTCTACTGGAATGCGACATTTAGATTTTTAAGATTTCTTCATCTGCTTCCTTTATCTTTATCTCGGTGTAAATATCCTGTTGTCATTAGCACGTGTCAACTTGCAAGCGGATTGCTAACTAAATGACGTTTGGTCACCGGATAATGCGTGGGATGTTCGAGTACGAACTGAACGAGCTTGTGACTGTATTTGTGCGGGTGGTGTTACTGCTAATAGACCGTATTCCGGTACACTTTTAGCTGCTTCTTTAGCCTCGCTGGCAGTTGCACTTTCATTGTCAGACAGGACAGTTCTAATAGTTGAAGTGGAAGCAGCCATCTCCTCATGTGTCTTTCTTGTCCCATCCTCTTCCTTAGCTTCACGAGCTTTTCGACATCTGATTTTATTCCCCAGCACTTTGTTATGTGATTGGGATGTTGCTGAACGATAGATTTTCGTACATTGTAGAAAACCTTCTACTTCCTCATTCATAGTAAGATTTCTACGTTCGCAGGCCCATAGTTGAAAGTTTTATCTTTCCTCCGTCTCCTGAACCTTTGATAGGGAGACTTCATCGATGACTCTTAGGAATACCCTGTATCTTAGGATTATTATCTTGCATTCTGCATCACGTCATCATCACTTGTGATTACGCTTCCTAATCCGAATTCAGAAGAAGACTGTCAGTACCTAGTTGTCTGAGACAAAGCCATTTCTTTTTCAAATTATGATTTACAATTCACAAACTAAATAAAATAAATTTTATCATAGGTATCTGTTATCTGTAGAACCTCCAGACCTCTGATATTTAACAGTCATTACTCGGTGAAGCACTGCTCAATATCCTAAATGTTAAATAAAGTAAATTTAAACAGAACAATTCCATCTTTTTAAACTTATTTTAACTAGGACACCCCCAGTAGTGTACTTTTTAAAAAACATTCTGCTTTTTAAAGATATTAAGTTACAATAGGACAATCTCATCACAAATACATACCGTAATTAAAAGCTTTCATCACTGCATGAAAAGAGCCGAATTTAAATACTTATATTTTTCGTCGCCAGAGAGCAGTTCGTTAAGAAACAGTAGTCACCTATCGTTAGTTTCGAGAAGTAGCTGGTGAATATTAGCATAAAACAATTTAGTCTACTATATTAAGTTGTAAATTAGGCTTTAGAAGGCGGAGCTGCTTGAGACACCTATTGAACAATGTATTACCTGCATACGTGATTTTTAAAACTTCGCGTCTCTGGTGGACCCCCTAAATATATATGGATTTTTATAAAAATTGTATAGGCTCTATTAGATGCCAAATGGAACATTTCAAACAAGTCACTTTGTTAAGAATGGAGTGTTTGATGCACCATACCCTAGGTCTACAGCGGGAATTCCTCTCCTCGAACTCCTCCACCGGAATAGTGTAGGGGAAAGGATATTAAACGTTTCCCTCTTCTTTCAATTCTTTACTTAAGAAAGTAGAGAAAAAAGGTAATTGTAGCAAGAGGAGTAGAGAGAAAGAGACCTCCAGCTAACCCTCTCGTATGTTTCCTTACCTTTCCGCATCCTTTATCTTACCTATTCATCCGCCCCACTTTCCCACATACATTTGTCTCCCAATCTCCATGTGTCGTCTTCCACCTTTTTTTTTCATCAGTCAAGGGGAAAGGATACGGGTGGGAGGCGACCTAAATTGTTTTTTTTTTCTGGAACAGAATGTCAACAAATACTGAGCTGGAGGTCGAGGTAACTGTGAAGGTGTTGTTTTCTTTGGGGTGCAATGGGCAAGCGCTCAGGAAGGAGTGAGAACAAACACACTCTTCCCCTTCTCTCTCCCTGGAAGTGTTATGCCCAGTTTAGAGAGGCGACATACTATTGCTGGACACTCCGCCCAACAACGGAAGGATTTGGCAAGAAGTCGGTGCTGACCACGAAAGAAGAACACTAAGAAGACTAGGGGAAGAGGAAAGGATGCAGAAAGGTGTCTGAAAAAAAAAAAAAAAAAAAAGAAAGACTAGCCCCTCTCTGGGGCCTGGCCACAAATGCTGGGTGCGCATATGGTCCTGCCCTGCGTGACCCCGACATTGCCCCGTATGCTTTCCTTTACTATTTCGAGGCTACAAGATCGAAGTCTAATATCCACTCCTACCCGTAAGCTATTCCTTGTCAAATCAACATTTATTTACCTCACCTTCTCACATCTTGTCGAAATTTATTAGAGATAGTCCCCCCCCCTCCCCCGAAAGAAAAGGTTTGAAAATACTGCTTTGTAAAATTATCGAAACGCACAACCGACATATTTTCAATTACCATGACAACTCCTGATTAAGCTATAAAGTGGGAGAGGTGTTATTTTACAGCATTTTTGTGGCTTTTCCTATGTAACACAATAGGGGGTATGAAAATCTGACTCAAACATAAGATCAATATTCCCCACCAAACCTAGATTAGTTTTTCAACATCCACCTAATAGTAGAAGCATCTTGGTCCGTACGAATCCCTCCTTGCCACCACACCAAACCGGCGCACAGACATGCCAGAGACCCAGATGTAACTGCCCCATTTTCATCACTTCTCCCACAATCTCTATCAATACTGCTAATAGTCGGTACACCCTCAATTCCAAGCGTACATGCCACATCCCTAATGTTATATACATCCTAACCTGCAAGTTCTGTGATGCCTTTTATGTGGGGGAAACAAGTTGTGCTCTTAACATTCCAATTAATAACATCGTCACTTCTGTACTATCAGCAAACCGAATGCCCCAGTTTCCTTGCACACCGAGTCACACAATACCGATTTTGATCTATATTTCCTGGTTGCAATAATCCATAATACCCCCTACGACCAGCACCTCAACACGTCGTCTGTGGGAGAACGCCTTTATTCACGGTTTGAGCGCGAAAATAAAACATGGTCTTAACCTTCAATAACTAAGCTCCACTTTTCCTCTGCATTTTCAACACATTTCCATCCACGATCCCACCTTGTAACACGCTATAGAGTTATATTATTTCAAGTTCCGAAAATCTACGCGCTACAGCAGTCAGTTGTTCTCCAGTTCTGTTGCTTTGTCCGCTACGTGTCACCACTGTCTCTTCAAACTTGTACTTTGTGAACTTCACTCTCTTCCTCTATACTTGAAAACGAAATATAGTAACTTTTTCATGTGAATATGTGTGCTCGAATGCGAAACTAAGCTGTAAGTATTATCCATTTCTCTCTCTCTCATTTGTCGTAAATTTACCTTAAATTGCCCTACTGGCTTTCCTTTGTATAGTTTTATATATATACGGATCAACAAATATGTTCTCTCCTGTGGTCACTTACATTTTTAGGTAGATTTCGAAGAAAAATCTACCTATTGAGATCGGTACTATAGATATAGATAGATAGATAGATAGATAGATAGATAGATTGATTGATTGA
>JAGDQP010050885.1:0-14138 GCA_022664845.1 Lepisma saccharinum | reverse complement strand
CTTTTGCGTCCAAAACAGCTTGGATCCGACGTGGAATGGACGTATACAGCTCCTGAATCGTGGTGTGTGGAATGGTGTACCATTCTTCCTCCAAAACATGCTCCAGTTCCTTAAGGGATGATGGTGGAGGGTAATGAGACCGAACATGCCTTTGTAACACAGACCACAATGGCTCAATGATGTTCAGATCTGGTGATTGTGGGACCCAGGGGAGGTGTGATAGCTCCTGGTCATGCTCCTCAAACCATGATTGCACCGTTTTTGCAGCGTGACAGGGTGCCAAATCATCTTGGTAGATGCCATCACCATCCGGGAACAATGTGTGGGCCATTTGTAGAACCTGGTCCCCCAAAATGGCCTCATACGCCTTAGCATTCATCATTCCATGCAGGGCTATGATGGGACCTGCAGAAAACCACGATATCACTGCCCATACTGTAACAGAACCACCCCCATGCTTTACAGTTGGGCGCAGACAGTCTGGATCATAGGCCTGCGACGGTGTTCTCCATACGTAAACACGACCGGTTGTTGGAAACAAGGTGTAAGTCGATTCATCGGAATACATTACGTGTTTCCACTGATCAAGCGTCCACTCCTTGTGGTCCTTGCACCACTGGATACGCCGCTTCGCATTTACTGCTGTGACCAGAGGTTTGGCGATCGCGGCCATGCCATGAATTTTCATTTTATGAAGTTCCTGTCGCACTGTTCTTGATGAAACCGGGTTCTGTAGGCCGGAATTGAGTTCAGACGTAATTTTCATTGCAGTGGTCTGCTTTTTAGCTGCTACAATCCGTTTTAATGCCCTCCTGTCCCTATCGGACAGGATTGTCTTTCGACCACTGTTGTGCTTTGCAGACGTTGTTTGCCCATGCATTGTGTATGCCCTCGTGACATTGGACACAGTGCCTGTCGATACCCCCACAATGGTCGCAACTGTTGTCACTGAAGCTCCAACCAGACGGGCACCAACGATCATGCCTCTTTGGAAGTCTGTCAGGTCGCCCATTTTACCGAACCACTTGCACATCACGACACTCACAGGTCAACTGGGTACTGCTGACGGAAGATGAAGGTCCACATCACACATTGAAAACAAAACACGATCGGCAACCGCAACACGTGGTGTACAGTGGCGAGCCACACTTACGTGTCCTGTATGACGTGTTTTTAGATATTTTTTTTGTCCAACCCCTGTATTTTGAACGCATATATAGCCTTTGCCATCCATCGAGCATGGCTCACAGCTCCGGGAATGCGAAATGAAACTCCTTGTGGAGAGGTGCCGCCCAGGAAAATCATAGCCAATTCTAATAATTCACGATACTCACCTCTATTGTGTTTCTGGTGTATCTGATGTTGTGGAAATTCCAGCATACTGACTCGGAAATTTTCCGTGACATCATCTGTCCCACATCGGTAATTATTTTTGTCAAAGGACAACCAGGATTGCCAAAATCTTTTAAACAAAAGCACATCAGGTCCGGAACTTGTAGTGCCAGCAGCAGAACCATCCATTACAGCATGAAAACTGCTTGGAAGGACTAATATGTGATGTCGTCACGGTATGTAGAGTAAGTCACGATCGAACTTCTTCTCAAGGTTTGTACAAGCACCATTTATTCTACCAGTGTTGCTTGCAGTTGTTTCGAAGCACAACGCTTTTATTTTGTGTTCTATGCCCCATTTTTCCACGGCTTCGTATACAGCAGTAGCTTGTGCTTCTCCTGTAGATGACGGTATTTCAGGGATGCCCAATAATTGTTCTTTGCCGTTAAAAGTTACAAATATCGCTAGTCAGTCAACCTTCTCTATGCTACTTGCAGCTTGAACCAGCTTGCCATCCCTGTGAAGCACCAAAGTGTTGGAATCGGCGACATCAAATCTTACTTTAATTTGTGCTTGCGGTCTCTCCCGCATTTCTTTCCTGCGACGTCGAACGGAAGAGCGATTAATGATAAAAGTTTTCAACGTTACGGTGAAAAGCTTCAGCTGCAGCCATTAAAAGATGAACCGCATTGCGGTCGCTGATTTTGCATCTGTCTAGTGCTTCGCAAAGACGTAGAGTTAAAATATCTAGAGTACTTCTTGTACCTGAGATACTTGGTTCACTCACCAACATTGGATCACTGCCATATGATTGTATATCTGACGTGGAATCATAGGTAGTGACGTGTGTGTGTCACTACCACATAATGTTGCTGAAGAAACCGTGACTTTTTCTTCCATTTCCTTGTGAGTTCTTTTTCTTCTTTCTGTATCCCTTTTCCTGCGTTCCTGTGTTCTTTCTTCAGTTACTTTAAATTTGCGGTCAATGCCAGCCATAGAACCTTGACGTCCTTTCATGCGTTGCAATACTAAAAACTGCTTATCCTCTTCGTTCTTCGTAATTTCTAACGCATTCTCATGGGCAATATCAAACAAATCATCAAGTTGAGAAACAAATGTCATTCGTTTCCTTTCTTCCACATCAGTTTTTCTGTGCAACCTTTTATGTAAATCTTGCCATTCCTTGTATAGTTTTATAACTTTTTCAGTGCAATGATCACTTCGTTTTGTGGGAAATCGTGACTTTTCCCAGAACACAAGAACTTCCTTCACAACTAGAATCGCGCTTTCTTTTATGCTCAACTTAACTACACGCACATTGAAAAAGAAAACACTAAGTACTTGTCGTTTTAAAGGCAGTTTTGCTCCTACAATTTGGTTCGTAATATGTCCAATGAGGTTGCATTCGTATTCTTTGCGTAAACAGCGCGTAGCTGACTTCGGGGATACTGCCATTGCATGACACGAATTGCTTTCACTTTGCAAAATAACGACAAACTCAACAACAACGTGTACAAAGAAATTAAAACAAACAATTACATAGGAAAACAGTGTACAATCATACGAAGCCTTGACACAAACTGACTGAGCGGTCTTCAAGTCTTCAGTTTTTTTTAATCCTTTCTACTCAGACGTTGTTATCGTTTCAGTGTTGCAAGATATGCAATGCATGCATGTTATTATTACCTGAACATTACATTTTATTACATCGGAGCATTTATTTTGCAAAGGTGTTAATTATTACATGATCAGATATAAGTTGAAAATAAAGGCAGATGTGTTTGTGGTGAAAAGCTACCCCAAAACGATATGTCACACAACCCCATTTCTATTTAAAATTTTGAGTCTGAATCCAAGATGGCGGACTTCAATATGGTCACCGTCATGGTACTACTCAGTTTCAGGTGTGGATTCACGTGCACTACCTCCATCCAAGATATGGTCCCTTTCCCTTAAGCCGTTTCCAAGTTACAAGGGTTTTTCCAAATTGTGGGCCATATACTAAAATTGTAAATGCATTCAAAACTTAAGGTTGCTTGGGAATCGGTTAAATATTCTTCAATTGAGCCAATTTTTTGCACGGATTACTTTGGTCCGACATGGAACCAAATTAGGGGTTGGGAGCAAAGAAATTCGGAAATCGAAAATTAAGGAGCAGTCTAATATATACACTCTCTCTTTCTTTCTCTCTCTCTCTCTTTCTTTCTCTCTCTCTCTCTCTCTCTCTCTCTCTCTCTCTCTCTCTCTCTCTCTCTCTCTCTCTCTCACACACACACACACACAGCGAGAAACTGCGAGTAAATGAAGGGAACTAGCAGACGACCTTTCTGCAGTGTGGGGTAGGTCTTGTCACTTGCTCGCTACAAATGCCATCTTGTGGAAGCAGTGCAAAGCTAGGAGGGGAGGAATGAGCAGAAACGTTCTGCTTGCACTTGCCGTGCAACATCTCAAGTCCTGTACTGATTGTATTAGAAATGACAGTCCAACATCTAGTGGAGGGGAAGGCTATGTAGCAAGATAGGCGTTAAAGCGTGTGCCCGTGAATTACAACACCAAGATTAAAATCTGAACTTGTGAAGTATTTTTTCTCTTCCTAAAGGAAACTATGTTTTTTTTTAACCCCGAGGGGTAGAATATTATTACATATTCTATATTTTAGAGTTATTGAATTAAAAATTAAATAATTTAAGAAAGGAGGTGTTGCTCAACGGGGCAAGCAATAGCATTCACCGCTACTGCCTCAACCACCTATCTAGCCTCAGTAGTTCCAAAGATGTAAATTCCCCTCCTATCTCTGGCAGCGCCCCTGCAATGTGTATCATCTATACGGGTTTCATTTATCTCAGCGAGAACTTCCCAGCACCACCTCAAATGTCTTCCTAGCCATAGTAGTTTTTGAGTTTAAAATTACCCCACTTTCTCTAGCACCGCCCCTGCAAACTGGATGAATAATACGTGTTTGAACTCTTCTTTCTGAGGCCTTTCTAACAACACCACAACCACCTTCGTAGCCTTAGTTCCAAAGTTAAAATCCCCCCTGAAACTCGAGAACTGCCCCTGCGATCTGGATGAATGATATAGTTTTGAACTCGTCTTGCTGAGACATTTCCAACGACACCTCAACCAGTTTTCCCTGCAATCTGAATCCATAATATGGGTTTGAATTCGTCTTGCCGAGACCTTTCCAACGACTGTACGGCTGTGAAACTTGCACAGTGAATGCGCAAACGACTCAGACTGAGAGTCACACAAAGAGCAATGGAGAGATGCATGCTAGGAATAACCAGGAGGGACAGGAAGACAAATGAATGGATTCGCGCACAAACAAAGGTAGAGGATGTAATCAAGACTGCGAAGAAGCTGAAGTGGAAATGGGCCGGTCACATAGCTAGACGAACCGATGGAAGCTGGACGACAAATGTACTACATTGGATTCCTAGAGAAAAGAAACGACCGAGACGACGTCCAAATGCAAGATGGGTAGATGAAATCAAGCGTTTTTCAGGAGCGACATGTATGAGGATAGCAGCAGACCGAGATATGTGGAAAGAAAAGGAGGCGGCTTCATCCAGCAGTGGATAGAAAACTGCTGAATATGATTATATATATGTGGTGATACCACAATTCGTCCAGTCGACATCGGTCCAACAGATTTTTCGTCCAATCAACTTTTGGTCCAACAGATTTTTCGTCCACAAGACATTTGGTCCAACGGATTTTTCGTCCACAGGACATTTGGTCCAAAGGATTTTTCGTCCACAAGACATTTGGTCCAATACACGCCCTAAACGGCTGGAGGTACTGAAACAAAAATTAGTAATGTGATACATTATCGCTAGTAGGTTACGAAAATATTACCAAATGTCTCCGAAGACGCCATATTGAATCCAAAATGTCGGACCTAAAAATCAGTTGTCCACACTTTGAGCTAGATATCAAATTTGGCACAAAGATGTAATATCAAGAGTAGTTTAGGAAAATATTACATTTTCAAAAACTAGTCATCTTGGATAAAAAATATTCGCCAAACTCATTGTTGTATAGAATACACAGCCAAAACCGCTGGGGTTACTGAAGTGAAATTTGGTATGAAGGTACATCTTCAGTAGAGAGTTAAAAACATTACAAAATGTATCCAAAGACGCCATCTTAGATCCAAAATGGCGAGCCCAAAAAATATTTTCCACATCGTTTCAGCTAAAGATACGAAAATTGGCATAAAGGTGTATCATCAAGAGTAGGTTCAGAAAAAAAAATACAACATGTTGAAAAAAGTAACCATCTTCGATTCAAAATGGCCGCCCAAAAATTATTTTCCACATCGTCCGAGCTAGAGAAATGAAATTTTGTCTGAAGGTGTACCATCATTAGTAGGTAACGACAATATAAGAAAATGTTAAAAAGTCACCATTTTAAATCTAAAATGACGACCCCCAAACCCATTTTTAAAACCACTGAGGTTAGAGAAACGAAATTCAGTACGAAGGCATACCATCACGGGTAGGTTAGAATAAATGGGGCAAACCTTCAATATTGGGGCGCAGCCCCCCCCCCTCCCCCCGGGGTGTTGGGGGCAGATTGGCTCTATAAGGGTACGGTGTCCAAACAGAACAGTTACGATAAACGGGACGGGCGTAAAGCCATAATGCTGTTACCGCCCATACAATTCATTTTATCTTATAATTACGATAAAGGGGGCGCAATCCCCAAGTTGGGGTGAAGCCCTCACGAGGGTCTGGGGGTGCGCCCCCATCGAAGCAAAGCGAGTCCTCATAATATATAGTCCCATGGTCACTCACTGACACTGTTCATATTTCCCAAGCCTAACTACTGGTACTAGAAACAAATTTGGTATGAAGGTATATGACCAAAAGTAGGTAAAGGAAAAGTTCCGACGTTTTGAAAAAGTCTCCATCTTGCGTTCAAAATATCCGCAAAACCCATTGTTGTATTGAATACACAGCCTAAACGGCGGGAGCTTTAGAAGCGAAATTTGGTATGACGTATAAAATCACTAGTAGGTTACGGAAATATTAAAAATGTCTTCAAAGACGCCATCTGGAATCCAAAATGACGGACCGCAGGGGGCAGAGCACCGTTTGAGCTAGAGATACGAAATTTCGTATGAAGGCGTATGACTAAGAGTAGTTTAGTAAAATATTGCAAAATGATGAAAAAGTCACCATCTTGGATCCAAAATGGCCGCCAAACATTGTACAAAATGCATAGCCTAAACCGTTGCCGCTAGAAACACCAAATTTGGTATGAGAGTACATCATCGCTAGTAGGCTACGAACATATTAGAAAATGTATCCAAGGACGCCATCTTGGATGCAAAATGGCGGACCAAAAATTTATTTTTCACACCGTTTGAGCTAGAGATATTAAATTTGGCATAAAGGTGTATTGTCACGAGTAGTGTAAGACAATATTACAACATTTTTGAAAAATCACCATCTTGGATTCAAAATGGGCGCCCCCAAACCCATTTTCCATACCGTTTGAGCCAGACAAACTAAATTTGGTGTGAAGGTGTACCAGCACGAGTAGCTGCCCGAAAACCCATTTTTCAAAACACTGAAGCTAGAAAAAAGAAATTTAAGGTGTGCCATCACTTGTAGGTTACAATAAAAGAGGATAAACCTACCCTGTGCGGGCGCAGTCCCAACCGAGGAAAGGCAGATCGGCTCCATTGGCGGGCGCATCCCCCACGGGGTTCTGGGGGTAGCGCCCCCAGCGAGACAAAACGACTTATACGTTTAAAACAAGAAGCAAGCGCGCAGTTCTTTGCTACATTAAATCAATATACAAACAATGCAAGGTACTTTGAAAGAAAAATAACACACAGTATATGCTATTACTACTACCATTCAACTCTTCGCTAATGTCCAGAACCTCATACTGAGTTATGTCTGTACTCTGAAAGGGACTGGATTTAATCAATCCGAGTCGGATTGAAGCTTGGTTAGTGTCGGGTCAACCACATTGTGATTTGCTGTTGTGTTTCTCTTCATAATATACACGATCCATTAATATTGATTTCTTTGCACAGTAGGTACATGAGAATATTTTAAGTATCCCTTAATTTCTGATTCCCGCACGAGATAGGAAATGGATGAAAGAATTTTTAGATTATGCGATTTATGCTGCACACATTAATTATCCAATTCAGTGTGTCAGTTGAGTGTGTGAACACTTCTTGCGTCAGGATTTCTAATCGAAGTATTTGAATTACATAAAATGTATTTCGAAGAAAGGTGATAATGTGACAATGAATTTTTTCTGAGATAACCTGCGTCTTATACGAAGATCGTAGATAGAAAATAAATAGCTGTTTTGAAATAGCTACAAATCAATTGCAATATACCAAGATGACTATTGACGTATTTAGGAGCTGGTTCGGGGCAGACTTTTCCCAGAATTTTACGTTTGGGGGAAACGGATATTGTCAAAGGGGGATGTAAGCAAAATCTATATTAATTTCTGTTCATGTAATGAAGAAGTATATTATGAAATTTTTTACAAAATATTTATGGCAAGTAGGAACCTAGCAATATTACATATTTACATTGTATTAGAATAACTAAAATTGAGAATTTGTTTCTATGAAAAATTCCGGTGAATCATAAACCTTTAATTTTTATAACGATAATATGCATTTACATGGATCACTAAAAATTATGCACAATTGCTTACAGCAGAAGTATCAGTAATTGAGGAAACTAGTAGTGATCCGTAGTACATGAATTACTTTCAAGAAATAAAATTTACATATAAACAAATTCCTATTATAATTTACAGAAAAAGGGTGATGCTATCCCCTGTGCGAGATGCACGCGCTGTGAACGGCGTATGGGGAATGTGGAGATAGCGCTCCACATTTTCTTGACCTACGGTAAGAAGTGAGGTGGAGTGGTCAGTCCCACGCTCGACCTGGTACTCAATTTGATAAGAGGGTGAGTACACCTCGGAGCGCCAGGCACGGGAACACTACAAGAAAAATCTCGATTGTTCTGGTCGCCATTTGAACCCGGGTCGTCCGATTAGTAGTCAGACGCGCTACGATTAATCTCAAAAGGCTCTTCACTAACTAATATTTAAGGCCAACTTCAATCACGGAGACTGCAAGAGATAATATTGTTAGAAGCCTTGGCTGAAGGTCATAGATATTGGTAGCAGTGGTGATCCTACGTTCCTTGCGTTATCAAACTAAAGGTGCAGTTAGCCTGAATCCATTTTAGAAATTATGGTTTTCTTCATACCAGTGCTATTACTGCAAACTGTTGTCTAATGTACGTGTACTTCTAAACCAAACCTCACCTATAAAGCGATCTTAATAAAAGCTGAATTTTTAGTAGAATATGGACACACTTAAAGCAGAAATCTCCATGAACCTGCTAGATCTGAACCACACCTTGGACGACGTATAGCACATGGAGGTTCGAAATAGCAGAGTTGACCCTACCGGGAAGTTTGCAGCAAGCCAGAATGGACGAAGTTGGTGCCTCTAGGCCAAAATAAAAGTTGAGAGGTGCCCAAAAACAATGCTTCAGAACACCGCGGAAGCAGCTGTACAAAAGGCTTCCTGCCCTTCAATACGAGTTAGAAATTAGGAAAGGGATACGAGATAGTAGATCCTTAAGAAGGCTCCAGAAACCTGTTTTTAATTTAATTTGGCTCGGTTCACCAAAGCACTAGCCAGTTTCGAAGATAACATCACAGCTATTTTGCGTAGAGGTGAACTAAGTATCAATGATGAGGTTACCAATATTACAGACAGTATCGAAGTTGGAAGAAGAGTGGGAATTCACTTTGGTAGAGTGCAAGGCCCGGTTTATTTCAGAGGCCACAAAGAAAGTGGTCCGATTCGCCAATTGGATTTCGTGCTAGACTTCCTGAACACAAAGCTACAAGCAACGAACAAAACTAAAAAACGAGACTCCTACATCTAAAAAGTTCCAGACATGATGAAATAATATACCGTATTAAGGCCGCTTTAGACGATATAATTTCTCTATGATAGAATGTATACAATCCATAGCACGAGATTTTTCGCATGATAAATCATACAATATTGTATAATGTTTTACACGGTACAATTTTGGATAATGATGAAACTGCTCGAGTTTATAGTTGTGACATCTCAGGCTTTTAGGGTAATTATACCACATATATTTATGAAAGTATAGCCCATTTAAAAAATAGAAAAGAATTAAAATATTGATAACAGTGAATCTTGAAACAACAGAAATTCAGTTTGTTTTATAAGAGAATCTAACTAATCTAACCAAGAGAATCTAACTTCTGCTAGGTTTCAGTGGTAACGAAAGTGTCGTAGCTTTACTCCTGTACTTCAATAAAGATATTTCAATGCGGACACACAAAAAACGTTGAAAATTTTGCCGTCTTCGGTGATAAGTTCGGAGCCATATGTGTTGTTTTTTACAATATTCCTGAGTTAACAAGATATGTGACATTACATAGCACTTCAAAAGTATATAAATCGCGATATATTAACTCCTATTTATACATACGATGGCAATTAGTAATACTGAGGTTTAATTACTTCTACCACAGAGCAATAGAAACGCCTCCAAATGCTTACGTTTTACGTTCCTTTAAGCATGAATACATGCAAAATACAAAAATGAGGAGTCATGTAGATTTTATGTGATTTATAGGCTCATTTCACACAAGGTATATAGGTATGAATAGGGAGGGTCAGCTGTCTTAACCCTTGAATGAAAATTAGTTCGTTCGATTAGTTACCTAGCTAACGTATTGATTTGCACAGCTCTGGCTTGACGTCGACACTCTACTTATGTCTACTTCTGTAATTACTGTTCAATGTATTCATTATTTCGGATGCACAGAGCGTATATGTTTATCAAAATCATCGGGAAGGAAATATGATTGCAAAGATACAGGTATCCTCTACATTGTATCCTTTCACACATATCATGCCTGCAGCAGATTCGGTACTCTACGCACAAGAAAAGGAAAGAAAATCACCTTAACTGCATTGCACAATATAAAGGAGAAGCAGTAGCTATTAGATCACATCAGAAGTTTGTCATTATATTTTTAAACGTATTTTTCACGTATGGTTATAGGAATGCAAAACGTAGCATTTTGAGGTATTGCCAGTCCTCTATCGCAGAAGTAGCTGAACTGCAGTATCACCGGCCTTTATACACTTCGCTTAGAAAACATTGTTTTATATCTTTATACCTGTAATAGTTTATTATGCCATTATGTGTGTTAATTTCTGCATCAAGTAATAACATTAATATGTTCTCTTTGTCTCGTAATCCATAACCAAACAGCCGAATAGTAAAGCACGCTATATTGCCAGTAGGGGCGCTGTCATAGATTGTACGAAAAATCCGCTGAAAAATAGGACCGTTTCTATTTAGAGAACACATCGGAGATAGCATGAAAAATCGTACGATCCGCGCTTTACACGATCAAAGAATGTAACCGATGAGATTGCATACGAGTGATCGTACGAGAAATTGTATCGTCTAAATCGGCCTAAAGTCTTCGCAGCTAAATTGAAAGTGAGTAAAGAGGGCGGAAACAGCCGAAGGGAAAGTGTTTCTGTGTAATGTAAACATCCCAGCAATGGCAAAAAGTGAAAATATATGTGTGTAAATGTGTATAAGTATATGGCTCGAAGCAGAACCGGCTCTTAAGTCAATCGGCGCTCTGTTCCAAATTTTTGATGCGCCCTCATAAATATTAATTTCCCGAACTCATAGGATATAGGCCTACTCGCACCCGAAATGTTTGGCGTTCAAAAATCATGGCCCTCTGTTCGCAGGAACAGTTCGAACACCCCTCGAGCCGGCTGTGGCTCGAAGTACATATAGTGCAAAAGTACGATAATGGAATGTTGTAGACTCGAAGCGCTATATTATATTTACCGGTTTTTCTTTAGTATGCGTCGGTCATTCCATTTTGAACCAGAAATGGAGCAGTCACAGGTGATGTCTGTTAAAGTAGATGTGTATCCGTTTAATGAAATTTTGAAAAGAATTACCAAAATATCTAACGTGTCTTTTCCTGACCCGTCTTCGTTCGCTATTGCTCACTCAACATACTGTCCGTGATTTATGTAGGAAACGTGTCACATATGACGTAACATTACCGTGATTTTGGTTCATGAACTTGTGACTTATTTCATTCGGAATAATCAACGCCCGACGTACGCAACGTAAAGTAATACCCATTTACCATTCGAAACTAGAATACAGTACAGTAGTGAAAATCTGAACGAAAAAATAGTCTTTGTAGTCTGGAAACGCAAAACTATAACTGCCGTACATGTAATTATTAATTTAAAATTAATTATATTCTACTAAATTATCCGAAAACAAGTTACATGTATACATTATTAAATTACAGTATATCACTTACATGTTTCGTATAGATGTTCTTTATTTTAAATAAGGTCCAATCTTCTACGTTAGGTGCTTCACCCTTTGTCAACAACATATCGAAATTTCTCGTCACTTTAACTTTATTCGGTCAAACTTGTGCCCCCAACTTGGGGGTTTTTGGGTGCGCCCCCATAGGGAAGCTTTGCCCCATTTATGGTGACCTACTCGTGATGGTACGACTTCATACCAAATTTCGTTTCTTTAGCTTCAGTGATTTGAAAAATGTGTTTTGGGGCGGCCGTTTTGGATTAAAGATGGCGACTTTTCTAACGTTTTCTTATATTGTTGTGACCTACTCGTGATGGTGCACCTGCATAAAAAAAATCCGTAGCTCGAATGGTGTGGAAAGTGGGTTTTTGGGCTTCCATTTTGAACCCAAGATGGCGACTTTTTAAAAATGTAATATTATCTTAAACCATTCGTGATAATACACCTGTATGCTAAATTCCGTATCTCTAGCTCAAACGTTGTGGAAAATGGATTTTGGGGTCCACCATTTTGGATCCAAACTGGCATCTTTGGATACATTTTGTATATTTACGTAATCTACTAGTAATATTGTACCTTTACACCAAATTTGGTGTTTCCAGCCTCAGCGGTTTAAGCGTTGTATTCTATAGCACAATGGATTTGGCGGCCATATTGGATCCAAGATGGCTACTTTTTCAACATTAGCTAAAATGGATGTCTTAGGACCGCCATTTTGGATTCAAGATGGTGATATTTTTAACATTATATAATATTTTCGTAACCTTGGATAGATAAATAGATAGATAAAATGAATTTATGGGCGGTAACAGCACCGTAACCTTGGAAAAGGTTAAAGGAAATTTGGTTTCTAGCTCCAGTAGTTTGGCCTGGGAATTTTGATGATTAATGAATGAGTGAGTGAGTGACCATTGGGTTATATATTATATGGATTGGACAAAATGTCCTGTGGACGAAAAATCCGTTGGGCCAAAAGACGATTGGACGAAATGTTTGTGGACGAAAAATCTGTTGGACCAAAAGTCGATTGGACGAAAAATCTGTTTGACCAAAAATCGATTGGACGAAATGTCTTGTGGACGAAAAAGTCAATGGACGAATTGTCTTGTGGACTAAATGTCTTTGGACGAAACATATATATATATATATATATATATATATATATATATATATATATATACAGATGCTTATCAGAATAATGGAAACACCTGTAGTTGGCAACACGTCAGATGTATGGGTTGGCAGTGGTGTCGTGGCGACCGCAGCACCGGACTGCTGGTGGTGGTGTTAGGTCGGTCTCCATACTACGTCAGGCGTCGTGGAACAGGAGTGTGCAGTGGCTGCAGCAGACGGAGGTAGTGTAAAATGGGAGACCTCTCAGAGTTTCAAAGAGGGCAAATTGTTGGTGGTGCGCGGTTATGTGGAGTGGTGAGTGTGACGGCAGTGGCTAGTGTGTTAGGTGTGTCGCCAGGGACAGTGTCGAAGGTGATGACGGCCTACACAACACACGGGAAAACCACATCGGGGAAGCGGAACAGTGGGCGGAAGAAAAGCATCAGTGACAGGGCACGCCGGGTATTAAAGCGCATTGTCACGCGGAACCGTCGTGCCACTGCGGCGCAAGTGACGGAGGAACTCAATCAGCACCTCCCCCAACCTGTTTCGACAATCACAGTCCGCCGCGAATTACATGACATGAACTTACGGGGTCGTGTTGCACGGGCCAAACCTCTCATCAGGGACCAGAACGCTTTAGCACGCCGCAAATGGTGCCGCGACCATGCAACTTGGACCGTTGACGACTGGAAACGTGTGGTATGGTCGGATGAGTCACCATTCACCCTATTCCAAACCACGGGCCGTGTTTATGTGTGGAGAACGCCCAAAGAAGCCTATGATCTGCAGTGTCTCCGCCCAACTGTGAAACATGGCGGCGGCACGGTGATGCTGTGGGCCGCAATATCATGGTTTTCATTGGGTCCTGTGGTCACACTTCGCGGACGCATCACTGCCAACGATTATGTCGCAATTTTAGGAGACCACTTGCATCCTATGGTCCGGATGTTGTTCCCGGACAATGACGCCATATTCCAGGATGATAATGCACCCATTCACACAGCTGGAGTTGTTGCAGCGTGGTTTGAGGAACATCGGGATGAAGTTCAACACCTCCCCTGGCCCGCCCAATCCCCAGATCTCAACATAATTGAACATCTGTGGTCCATCTTGGAAACACGACTCCGGCGACGATTTCCACCTCCATCCTCTCTCACAGAACTGGCCGATGCCCTGCACGAGGAATGGTGTAATATTCCACTTGCTACCATTCACGACCTCTATGCCTCCATCCCACGTCGCATCAAGGCTGTTCTGAAG
>JAGDQP010050884.1:0-14138 GCA_022664845.1 Lepisma saccharinum | reverse complement strand
TTTTATTCCCAATACTAATGGCAGTAGCAGCAATTAGAGCATCTGCGTCTCCTTCAGCTTGGTACACTGTAATACCAGCAGAGTGAAATTGAGTCTTAAGGATGTCAATCGAGCGAGCCTTGTTTTCAGAGTTACGTAAAAAGTGTGCTTGATCAGTTGTTACCTTCATATATTCCTCAAATGCAATTGTAGCAGACATCTTTGACATCATTCTTCTCTGCCGTTCAACATCTTTGGTATTGCCAGTCGCATACCCATCAAAAACTACTGCTTCACAGGGCGAAAAACGATTCTGTACATATTGTACGTATTTTTTTTACAAATTTCTGCATGTGTCAACACCAGACCAAATAACAGCATGAAGTAGGAAGCCACCATCTACAATGTATCTTAATTCTGATGAAGGCTGCACACAGTGTTCGATAGCCTCTATAATATCTATAATTACAGATTTTCTGTTTTTTCGCATAGAAATGTCATCAAATAAAGATGGACGATCACTTTTCGTGAGATGCATCATCAACCAAGTAAAGACAGCGTGATGGAGATTAGGTACTGTCATATCCTCTGCTGGCATCAGGCTCTTTATTTCCATATTTAAGAGTCCACTGTTGGTTGGTCTTTTGTAAAATGTTATATTCCTTCTAGCAAGAACAGATATATCTGCTGAAGGCGGTACAAGACGTTCTACACGCGTATCTTCGCATATTTTCTCCGGTGGTGTAGATATTCTTATCCCACCCATACTGTGAAAAGTACCATGACCATCTAATGTTCTCGTGTTGATATCTGCGTTATCAAACACGAACTGGATCAAATTTTCTGAATATTGAGGTTCTGTTGGAATATTCGAACACATTCTAGAATATTCATATCTTCTTACTTCGCTGTAGCTGGTCGACATCCCAAGACTATGAAGGATGTCGATCAATTGTCGAGATCCATAATGTCGCAAACAGTAAACTCCAACTGCTAGTTTGATTGGTAATATAAAAGTACGTTGTCGACACATTGAAATAATAGAATGGTAGATCATGAGACGTTTTCGATACAGCACATTCGGATCACCTTTTTTGCTTGATGTCACGGCCTGAACAAATAATATCAAAGACTCTGGAATGAGATCGTCCTTATTATGAAACATGTGCTCCGTTGCAGGATAGCAAGTATTGTTATAGATTTTAGATTGAATATCTTCTCTATTTATGCAGCCATTGTAACAATACGTTCTCTCTCATTTTGCTCATTTACTTCTCTCTTTTTGTACCAGGAATCATGTAATAGCCTTTTTGTTGCACTTTTAAAAGTAAGTACAGGATCTCTTCCATAGCCCAAACATCCCTCTGTTATTACCAGTCTGTCCTCGTACCTCTGTTTCAGAACATTTTTTACTTGATTAGATGTGTATCCTTCAGCGCCGTCCAAATAAGATATCATTCGTTCATACAACTGGCTCATTGAAAATTGACATTCATCTTCTTCATCTACAAAAGTACAAAGTTTGTCAAAAGCCTTTCGCTTTCTATCCTCAATTGGTCTTCCCGCTGTTTCAGATGTTACAGGGTTAAAGAATGAAGCGAAACAATCTCTGTGGTACTTTGCTTCTGCTGCCACTAAGTCCACTACACTGTTCACTCTAACAAGCACTAACCTACCCCATTCATCTTTACGTTTTTCTGCTTGATCAACTATAGACCAATTAATGCTAAGCGTAGTAACTTCATGAATTGATCTTCGATATTTCTGATGCTTTTTCGATTCTGTTTTAAATGACGCCTCTTTTGAACACAATAAGCAATCCCTTTTAAAATCAAAAGGCGGTGCCGTAGTGCGTGGTGAAACCCTTGATGTACTGGGGGTGGAAGTTTCATCTACCGGAAGTGTTTTCTTAATATCCTTTTCAATAGTAGAGGCCCGAGTGTAGTTCTTACGACATTCAACATGTACGCAAACACTGCTTACATCTTTAAAATGTGTATCAAGCCCATCATAACCTCGAGAAACACTTGCACTTACCAGAGCAGGCAACCCTCGCGTAGTTACATTAACAATTTTCCCAGCGCTCAGTGGTGTGTTGCAAATAACACAGATATCCAGTTCTACTTCCATTGTTAGGTCCATAGATCACAACACAAAGAAACAAAATTGCGGAAACATACTTGTATACGTAGGCACGCGAGAACAAATATAACGTAAGCGAAATAATTACAGTAAACCCTCGTTAACACGAACTCGCTTAAGCCGAACACTCGGTTAGGACGAACAAAATTTCGGTCCCGGCATCGCTGTACGTTATCTTATAGGAAGTTTTATCGGTTAACACGAATTTCGGTTAGCACGAATTACGAACTAATTTTTAGTCCCTTGAGTCAGTAAATGTTTTCATTTAACACGAACTTTCAATCCTTTGTTTTTTTTTTTCAGATCATTTTTCTTATTTTAGATTTCACTCCAGATCAGTTTTTGTCATACAATATTTATACAGACGAAAATAGCCTTGTAAATAAGAGAAAAACCAGAAACGGGTATCTTTCCTCTCTTATGAGGTGTTGATTCTGTCCTCCGTCAAGCGCTGAACATGCAGGTGTTGTGTTTATTTTATAACAATTTTAACAACAATTGCTATAACATTTGTTATTGCTATAACAATTGTCATAACAACAATTTTATAACTTGACCTGGATTTTCTGCGTGGAAATTCCATTTGCGGAGGGCGCTTATGCTCGCTGTTTCCACCACTTGACCTTTCGGGAATGGGCAGTATTGGCGCTATTTTTTCCCGTAAATTTCACCTCTGAAGTTAGGGTGCGGACATTTTTCGAGCGAATACGGTAACAAGTGCAGTTCTGTGTTTAGATGTGCTTTTCTATTCTTTAAAAGTGCGAGAGAAGTTATGGCCAAGAGGAAGCAGACAAGTATAGATCTGCAACAAAACTAAAATTCCTAGAGGAAGTAGACCGTGATGTGTTGAAGAAAAGTTCAATTGCTGAAAAGTATGGACTTCCCAAATCTACCCTATCCACAATACTTAAGGATCGTGAGAAAATTCTTAATGCTGCTGCATCGGGTTTCGGGAACAAATCTAAGCGATTTCGCAGTGCTAAGTATGAAGATGTCGAAACTTTACTTCTAGAATGGTTCAATCATATGCGCGCTTCCAATGTGCCTTTAAGTGGACCTATAATTCAGTCAAAAGCAAACGAAATCGCAAAAAGCTTAGACATTCTCGATTTCAGTTGTTCCGCTGGTTGGCTTTACCGGTTCCAAAAGAGACACTCAATTTCATCATTAGTGATTTGCGGTGAAGCAAATAAAGTTGATGAAGAAGGAGCAAATAACTGGTTGCGTGAATTTGATCAAGTGAGAGAAAAGTATGCCTCGTGTGATGTGTACAATATGGACGAAATCGGACTTTTCTACAATATTTTTCCAAGTCGTACCCTTGGAATAAAAGGTGACAAGTGCCATGGTGGAGGGTGCAGTAAACAACGTTTGACTGTTGTCCTTGTATGTAATGCAGACGGCAGTGACAAACACCGCCCTTCGGTGATCGGTAAGTCCGAGAAACCACGTTGTTTTAAGAACATAAACGTTGATTCTTTACCTAGCATCTATTCTCACCATAACAAAGCTTGGATTGACAGTTCATGATTTCGTAAGTGGCTTCTTCGTTTCAACAATCGAATGGTGCTCAGAATAAGCATGTTCTTCTGACATTAGATAGGTATACAGCTCATAACATACATGATCTTAACTTAACCAATGTCAAGGTTCACTTCTTCCTCCCAAATGCAACGAGTCGTCTTCAGCCTTTGGATCAAGGCATCATTGTCCTTATGAAGATATCCTATCGAAAGCGACTTGTGAGAGCTGCAATTCGCGCTGCTGAAAAGGATATGGAAACGCCAACTTGGAGTGTGCTTGATGCAGTGAAAGCTATCGCCGCATCTTGGGAATCCGTGTCATCGCAAAACATACAGAACTGTTTTACAAGAGCCTGGAGACATACAGACGCTAATCCTATTGACGATTTAGAGGGTGACAACGACAGTACTTTAAATGACGAATGGAATACTCTACAAGATGTTGCGAACCCTGGAGTTAGTTAGTGCAGACGATGATGTTGCCGTGTGTGCTCCAGTGGAGTCTGGTGTACAAGCAGTTGTGTCTGAGGTGCAAGAAATGTCATCAGAAGAAAGTGAGGAGGACAATATCATTCCTCCTACCCGCCAGGATGTGTTACACGCCTTGGAAACTTTAGAACGTTTTGCTGCAACATCCGAAGTGACCGCGAATTTTACGGAAGCCATGAGTACAATTGGCCGTGAGGTTACAAGACATTTTCGTTCCCGTCTGCGACAGCCGAATATCCAGGAATGTTTCACCAGAAAATGATCAATGAGTACATTTTTTCAAGCTGCAATACAGTTATAGTCAGGGTTTGAATTACCTAAGAATGGGAGCATACGATGGCCTGAACTGCTACTTAGCTGCTCTGTAGCTCTTTTTAATTTTGCCTTCGAATGTAACTGAGCGCAAAGTGCACTACGGCTACTGCAGGCTGGAAATCATGGGAATAGCTACGCTACATGTTAGCACTTTGCGTTCAGTGCCATTCTAAGACGAAATTGTAAAGAGCTGCTGAGCAGCTGGTCCGTTGAATGTACCCCTTGCCCCGTAATTTGCACCCTGGTTACAGTATTATTGAAATGTAAAACCTTTTATCCTCAAGTGAATTTTCTGTGTTGTTGCAAACTGATGTTATAAAGAGGATTGATGGATGTAGTAGCAACGTAAACTTTTTTTTTAATCTTCGAAGATAGGATAATAAACATACTGTAGTGTTTTCACTATTCAGAGAATGGTACCGAGACCGAAACTAGTCTCGATCTCGTCTCGAAATTGAGATCGAGCCGTGCTTTTCGAAATCGAGACGAGACCGAAACTGTCTCAGTCTCGTCTCGATACCATTCTGTGGATGATATCAAGACGGAGAATAGTCTTGGTCTCGTCTCGAATTTGGAACCGAGACGTGCTTTTCGAAATCGAGACGAGACCGATACTACTCAGTCTCGTCTCGATACCATCTCTAGTGTTTTCTATGACATACATAATATACTGTAGTGGTATGTATAGTCTGTATACTGTAGTGCGTATGTATGGAGAAAATGTATTCGAATAATAAAATTTGGATCCCCGGTTAACACGAATTCCTGATTTTTCAGTCCCTTGGAATTCGTGTTAACGAGGGTTTACTGTAGTATGTTTATATGCGAGTCTGTTATTGTTTTATGTGATATCAGTTTGAACACTGTACGACACCTACACAGATCCCGGCGGGAGACAAAATCACTCGCGAACCGAAAACACGTCTGACAGCAACGACTCTAAGAAAACCTCTGGGACGGAAGTAAACAACAGTGTTGCCAATTAATTTCAAACAAAACTGCCAAACACTGCCTTAGAAAACCACTAACTTTGTATGTTTTTAATGTAAACGAATATACTTTATAGGCTATATACTATATATACTGTAAAGGCTATACCAACTGACAAATTGCAACGTATACATTTTGTGTTCTTGTGATGAAAACAACCAGAAACAGTTTGTTTCATTTAGTCGTGGGGTACCACAGAGGTGGCGTTTCGCTAGGTATTTTTCATGAAAATGTGTGAATTTGTCATTCCCCCCCCCCCCCAAACTCAGACGAGGCTTGGTGGAATGGGCCTTAAACATACATACATTGAAGCTGTGTTCTATTCTGCGTTTTTTGATTCTTGTTTCAACTGTCTAGGTCAATTAGGGACTGACTTACAGACATTTGAATAAATTCCACTAGGGTATATGTTGCGAGCCCGGCCGCCATCTTTGTCCGCCATTTTGCGGGTGAAGCGAACATGGGATTTTAGGAGACTTTTGGGATTTAATTTGGGAGGCCACAAAGAGCAAATCCTGAAAAAATCAGCTTTTTATAAATTATTTCAGCTCGACACCATTTTTGGTCCTTCATTTACTGGGCTATAAAGAGGTCTGTAATAATAAAATATTAAAATATGTTACATACATAGAAATATATGAATTGTACTGTCACCCGACTTACGTCGCTGTGCAAAATTTTATCATCGTATGGCGTCGGGAAATGAGTTAAATTAACGCTGCAAGATTTGTACCAGAGATGAGACATGATTACAGAGTAAGTTAATAAAAAGCGTGTAATAAAAAGGGAAGACACACGCTCTTCTGAATTCTACTATAATTCCCAAATTACACATTGTGTACAGGAACATTTGAGGAAGAAATTAAGTTAATCTTACCTCATATCGCTCCCTACTGGAATTGGTTGTAACATTATGGCCATCAAGAAGTACGTAAAATTGCCGAACTGTATGACAAAGTTCTTCCAACAGAGAATCCTTCCGTTCTAATTCCTTGTGCTGCATCTCGGCAATGTTTTCAACATGGGAAACTTGGAATGTTACATCCTTCTCCTAAAACAAATAATAAAATAAAGTACTAATAAAACAAACTCGGTTGTGACCCACTTATTATTATTAAATATTCATAACTTGAAATACAAATAGTACACTAGTACAAAAAGAACAGCACGATCGGAATGAATTGTTCAGCGTGTCCTGAAGGACCTTTTGCTTTCAAATGAACAGTAATGATGGAGAATGAACAATTGTTTTGCACAAATATTCTTCAATTTGAATTTTTTGCGTTGCACCTGGATCTCGAAGGCAACCATCTCCCCACTTCATGTTTGAGAACATGATGATATTCAGTGAACACACACTTAAGAAAAAGAAACGGAAAAAATATCAGTTAAAGTGTTATTCACGTGATGAGACAAAAATAAGAAAAAAATATAAAATAGGAAGCTGCAATTCTGGATACCCCACTCAACTCGTCAGAAGGCACAGGTTTCCCAAATAATAACTCATTTTCTCAACACTTTATATGACCTGGAGTACAAAAAGTGCGAAAATAGCGTTTGTAAATATTATTATTATTATTATTATTAAAAAAAAAAAGTTAGGCTCCTTCCAGACGGGTGACCAGCAGCGCCAGACACCGTCACAGTTTTTATTTGTATAGAGGGTTTTAAGCCTCTTCCCCTACATACAGTATACATAATAGGATCTAAAAGATCCCTTGTAGTATATAATGCAAGTGTTGAGCATAGGCTGAATCATGTATGAACGTTTTTGCTTTCGGGTGTTATTATTATTCAGTATGATTTCTTTGTAATAAGGCCTTTTTGCTATTAATTTGATTTTTTTTTTTTTATGAAACTAGTTGCACAGAGATTTATTGATAAATAAAAGAATTGAAATATAAACAGCTTTTGCAGTACTCAAGAAACAAACAACTACTTACATAAACATCCTTTGCCATCTCCTCACTGAATTTAAGGCTCATTTTCATCTCCCTCATGTTCCTTTCCATCTGTTGAATGTGTTCTTCGTTGGTCTTGTGCTTCTCCCACAACAGAGCTCTCTTCTCGCTGATTTGCAGAATTTTAGCTTCAAGTCCGCGAATTGTGCGCTCAATTTTATCTGCAGTCTACGAAAAAGAAGTTTACATTAAACAAGCTATAGAGTTGTTTAAAGAAAAAAGCCCGTCACGTCTGAAGGGTGATATTCCACGGTAATCCCTCTTTCGCGGGTAGAGATGAGCATAACGGCCAGGGTTTTAGGTGAAACATCAGCCCGGCATTCGCCTGGCGAAACTGAGGTAAACCCTGGGAAACCTCAGGCTCGAACCGACCTACCTTTCCACTGCCGATTCCAAGTTCGTGTCGTTAACCACTGCATCAAGGGAAGGGGGAGACTGGGTTTGAATTTTTATTTGTGGCCTTTAGGCATCTAAGGCTCAGGCCGAGACCTGAGTTTGAAGGTTCCATGCTGGTATTTGCGTGGTGAGACTGTGCGGGAAAACTCTGGAAATACCTGAGTCAGGGTTGTAGGTTGCTGGGATTGACCTCACGACCTTTCGAAAGCTAAGCTAACACTCTACCACTGAGCCACGTCCGCTTGGTGGGGACGCTGGGTGTCAAAATAAGTTTATATTATAAACTTTGGCGCCCCTACTTAACGAGCACTTCGAATGGTAAATAAAACATATTTTGTGTTGTCTTACTGAAAGGCAGTATTACCAACACGTAATATTCTCCCCTTCCCCATCAAACCAAGACCCTAAAATCGTCAAAAATTTCAAAAAATAAAAAAGCCTACTCGGAACTTTTTATATAAGATATAAAACGAATTAAACACTTTTACTCACAGACTAATAATTATAGTAACAATTCCTCCATTTCATCATTATGTGCTTCTAGTTCTACACTCTGCAGTTGCGCGTCGAGACGTCACACAGTGGTGTAACATACGAGGCAATTCATGTGAGTTTCTATTCCGGTACCATATATTTACAAAGCAATAATTAGTATAGGGAATAGAAACTGAGCCATATGATCCACAATGTCAAATACAGGCAGAAATTGAAAGAAAAAGTAGATTAAGCTACCAGCCCAAATGTCAGTCACAAAATCTGTCATACATCAAACTCAGTTTATCCCTTTCGTCGAAACTAAAGTTCCGTCAAATTTGACGGAAATTCCGTCCAGTTGGCAACAAAGCTGAAGGAAATAATAATAATAATAATAAAACTTTCAACACCACCAGACTGGAAACTGCTGAGTAATTTGAGCTCTTAAGATGTCAAATCTGAAGTGAGTTTCTATGTACTTTCATCATAGCGCCAAACCCACTTTATACAACGATGCACTGACAGTGCGTATACTACAAAATATACCACAAAGAAATGTAGCGGCAAGCAGAGCCGGATTAAAGGGAATCTAAAGGGACTGCCGCCCAGGGACCCCACTGGTTCAAAGGGCTTCGCCAAAGGAAAATCAATAACCTATGGAAATAATAAGCACAAGGGGTATGTAACAGAGCCCTAACAGTCAATAGCCCACGATTCCCAAATAGGTTAATCCAGCAAGCAAAACATTACTATGACTATCAGAAGCGAAGATTAAGAAAATACTGAAAATCCGATTATGCATAAGATGCCTAATTTCACAGAAGTATGTATTGTAGAAAAATACCAAAAGATAAGTCTGTAGCGTCACCATATTAAAAATAGCTGGATGAATCAATTTTATTTGTCTGTATCAGCGTCTAAAAGTTGGAGTCTACCTTACAGAAAAACAGCAGTAACAAATTAATAGCTTTCCATTGTGTAGAGTCCGTTAAAACAATGAACATTTACTGAAAATGTAATACTACAGCAAATATTTGCTTCGTGGCATGAACAATGATGTTCGACATAATTTACAGCCTGAAATACTAGGGGAAAAACACACACACAAAAGAATTGAAACCTGCTTAAAGAAGTGTAAACAGGCGAGAGAAGAGTAATACTGAAAACACTAAAGGAACAGATTAAGAAACTATGGTCTGAATCAAATTTATAGAACTGATACCACTTGTGAAGGAGTATACACATAACGACAGCATCACTGCACTGCAGCTAGGCCTGCCATATGAAGAGGCAGCCAATGAACTACAATCGCATAGCTTGCCCTTGCAGCACTCCACCGTGTCAAAGAGCATAGTGAATACATCACAACTAGTCTTTGTAGACTAAGTAGTAAGCAGAAAGAAAGCCAACGACATTATCATCCACTGTCGAGCACTACTGGCGCAAATCACTACTAAGTTCAACCAGGAACGTCTTCAACAGCGACCATAGGGCTTCGACCCGCAAAATCCAGCTAAGATGAAGCTGAAAAACTTTCCTCACTTGCCGATACGATATCGGCACTGAACATCAGAGGACTGGCTACACGTTGCTTTATTATGAATCCAGTTTCCAGTTATTTCAGGCGAACGGCCTAGCTTAGACCTACGAGGTTACAGACTCCGTAGATGAAAAGAATTGCTACGGTTAGCCGTAGATTTTCTGACCTGCAGTGAAACATGAAATTTCATTAACAGTTGTGTCCTTTGCTGACCATCTGTCTGTCTGTATCATGTCCATGGTTTAAGCTAATTTTCCTGCGATATTCTAGTGTGAGAGGCAAAATCTCTGTGAAGGAAACTGCGGCGCCTACCAAGTATCGATATGAGCTTCTCGGTAGGGTATGGCTCAATCCAGATAGAAATCAGCAGCTCGGGGGGAATAAAATGGTAAGCTTCAGCAGAACGTTTTAACAGTACAGCGAAAGCAAATTCAATCCTGTCCAAGTCTTATAAATTTGGTTACAAAACTTTTGTTTTTCAGATATACAGACAATTGTTGAACATACATTTTATTTTGTTTCAATAATTATTTTTTCCAGTGTAGAAACACATCTGAACTTTGTTTCCGTCCTAATTTAAAATAATAATGAAGCTTGTGGCGCTTACCATTTTGTTTCCCCACGCCGTTGAATTTATCTGGATAGCATATAGCTATAATTGAGATTTACCACATCCAGATATTATCAGTTACTTAAATCACGTAACTAGATTATCTGATTTCTATAAAATTAATACCGGATGTCTTTTTTTTTTTTGGCCATTTCTTCTTAGACAATACAAAAACAAAGTGATACAAACTTTCCCGGGAAGGTCAGAAAATTATTTATTGAACATATTAAGAATATTACATGCAAAGTAACTTGTAATCGTTATACGCATTGGTTTATTAGTTCAGAAAGAGATATTTATTCTGTCCCCATTTTCTTACAGGGGTAAGGGTATTGGAAAGGTACTACATGCTGTTCTCACCCTCCGAAGAAAAAAAATGCATCTTCCAGTCATACAGGCTGAAGGCCACGATTTATGGTGAATTAAAATAAAGTATTAGCTTAGTTTGTACTCGACTGTCACGCCACATCTTTTATGCAAGTATATCGTCTTCATATATTAACTTTGCTTTTGTTGCAGCAATGAATTAGAATATGGAATCTTAGTAGATTCGGAAATGAGAGAGACTAATCTGTTTCGGAATATATATATATATATATTGCTCAATACGATTTATCCTGGTTAGCAATTATGATTAAATAAGTGAATCATTGAATTTGACAAATATTACTTGCATATTGGAAATTTCGTTCTTGTAAATTAAGCTTTTGATTCTGAGCATTATAGCTTTATGAAGTATATGGGGATCGATTTGACATTATTCTGAACCCAAGGGAACTTAATGTAGTTAAACTAGATATGTGTAAGAATATATTCGACCACCAGTCTCATGTGCTTGAGTTTCTTTCAGGCAACAGGCAGCACGTTGTACAAAAGACAAAACTTCAGTAGGCTACTTCAACAATTTTAGTTAGGCATCCATTTGTAAGTAGTGAAGATTGTGGAAAACTGTTACGTGCTTTAGCTACCGAAAAAAAAAGGGATTGGAAAAGTGGGAAATTGTGTAGTCCGACTGTAGGTACAACTATGGACAAAAATTTAGACGCATGGCTTTACGGAATATTTTTCAAAATTCGCAACAAAGCCCGTCCCACGTGCGACATCTATTAACGGATATTAAAACTAGAATTAATAATTCCCATTGGGTTACAAAAATATCCATCTGCGGGATAAAACAAGAATTTCTGGATTGAGAATTTCTTTTATCGACGAAATTGTTATCTATCATCCTGGTTTGGTTGCATGTCAGAACAATATTTTTCGACACAAGTACGTCAAATAATTGTGCATCTCTCTGTCAGTCAACAAATATATACGATGTTGAAATAAATTTCTGAAAGAAAAGTAAACTACAGACATGCGTCAAAATCTTTGTACCTTTATATATAATTTAATGGTTAGACTACACAACCGGCTTAATGAGAGATTCAGATTCGAGTTCCGCCCATGGCAACGGCTACTTTTTTCTGTATGTAATTTTCCATACTATTTTTCACTTTATAAAAATTAATATATTTCCTATCTAATGTCTTGTTTAGGTTCCAAAGTAGCTTAACCACAGATGAGCACCAGAAACCAGGAACGGCACCGCGAAAATTAATGTAAACATGTCATAGATATGAGAGAAAAAAATAGTGTCAGCAGAAAAACAATGTCTAAACCAAAACTACCTTTTAACCCATTTTCTCTACAATCTGTGAAAGAACACAATTTCAAACTCACCTTTTGTTTCTTTTTACTGTCTTGGGATAGAATATTCAGCGTATCCAGCGTTTGATTCTTCCACAGAATTTTAGTGTGATAAATTCTCTCGTTGCTTTCTAGCACCAAAAGTTCATTGTGGATGTTTCTTTTGACGCGATACAACTGCATCAGTTCATCCTTGGATTCCATAGATTCATATTCTATCGGATTAGGAGCCAGACACGCACTCTTTGCTGTTTGTTCCAATTTCTTGTATTTCTCTTTTGCCGATTCCAGCTTGTTTTTCAATTTTTCATTATCTGCCTTTAACGCTTCAACCAGCTTCACATATTCGGTCAGATGCATTTGCATCGAGGTGACATTTTTGCTGACCTAAAATGAAAAATAAGAAGTTAGTTTTCACGCATCATGCCTACATATTAGTCGATATGCACTTTATGGTTACTTAGAGAATTATTTATTTTAGAAGTTCTCTGAGACTATCATTTGGCTACACTAAAGATACTCGGCAAGATTCTTGACAGATCGTTGGTGACAATGGTTCCTGTCTATTGGTATACATATTTGTTCTTTGATCCTCGTCTTCATAATAATGTATGTATGTAAACATCTATTTCTACTATAGTTCAGGAAAGCTCCGCCTCTCTCGTCTTCCAGATGGGAGGGGTGGGGGTATGGAGGGAGGTAGTGCTGCAATCCTACTAACAATCACAAAAGCTCCGGTCCCTTCATAGCATTTCTGACACAAACATTATTTTTAACAACAAAAAAAATAAGTTGGCAATACTGACAACTGGGTGCTTAGAGACGAACACACTATTTTTCTAGAGTGTCGAATAATGTTTATGGCATTTTTGTGTAAATAGCTAAAACGGAATGAAAGCAATTTAAGAATTGCATTTTTTTTTAATGGACTGGTAACACTGACACTATACCAATTAAGACTGTTCCGGCGGCTCTGGGAGAATAAAAAAACTTTAGGTAAACTTTAATTTTATATGGGCCAGTTTAGTAGCTTTGGACTTCAGCCCGTCACGATTTGCCTTTAGCTGTTAAGTGTTAAAATCCACATCCATGCCCCTGCCGGGACTCGAACCCGGGACCGTTGAGTCGATAGCCTACCGCCGCAGACCGCTCGACCACCCGGCCGGCGCTCTGGGAGAGTCTAGCCAAGGTTTTTTTTCAACGGCACCTCAACCAGCTTGTGTTTCCTGAGATTTATTTTTTGGACACTCACAGACGGACACACAACCGAATGGATCATAATGTTATGGATTTCAAAACCGCATAAAAACTGTCTTAATATGATCCTAAATTGTTGTGTGCCTATGGGTCACAACCAGTTTTAGGAATGATAAAATAGGGTCTGTGTAAGAGCGGGTAGAAGTCGCTTGTTTTGCGCATCTATATTTTTGTCGTTAGCATCGGTCTGCAGTTACATTAGAAGCTACGACCTATGCATACGTAGCTTATGATCGATCGAATAAAGCTCTTTGGCGAATCAAATTATATGTATTTTCGTTGGTATTTAATACATTTTTTTACGTATTATTCTTCCCCATTACAAGTGTTTGAAAATACGCAGAGGAACATAAATTACGAGTGTTTGAAAATAAGATGTTGAGAAAGATATACGGGTGGAAACGGGATGAGATGACTGGAGAATGGAAGAGACTCCATAATGAAGAATTTCACGGACTGTACGGCTCACCCGATGTTTTAAGAATAATGACATTACAACGACGAAGATGGGAGAAAAACGAAGGTTATATTCAATCTTAGTTGGAAAGTCGAAGGGAAAGAGACCGCTGGGAAGACCAAGACGACATTGGTAGGAAAATATTAGAAGTAGGTGTTTGTGATGAAAACGGACTTGATCTTGTCCAGGATAGATCCCGATGGCGAACGTTTGTTACTACGGCGATGAACTTGAGAGTTTCGTAAGCCATAAAGTAATTATTTTTTTCCTCTTTGTTTGACGTACTGTTAGAGCACTTCTTTTTAAATACGCATGA
>JAGDQP010050883.1:553-14138 GCA_022664845.1 Lepisma saccharinum | reverse complement strand
AATAGCACTGGGCTTCCTCCGAACAAAACAAAATTTTCAGCTCTCACGGAGAAGGATAACAAAAATTAACACCTTTCATTAAAACCAGAACTTGTGAGACACACGAAATTCAACTTCCAGAGCACTTAATATCCCACACTGACTCACCTTCGGAAGTGAAATATTATCAAACCTAAACAAAAACTAAAACTTAAATTTCTCTTACAAAGGAATATAAAGAAAACGCCTAAATCTGACCTTCTTGGTTCTATCTCTTAGGTACTACACTGCCAATATTGATAAAACAATTACTACTTGCTATACTTAGCATAAAATGTTACAATACTCCAAACAAAAATAATAACTGCAAAAATTAACAATAAATGCTGTGGTTTTATGCTGCAGCTTAATAAAAATATGCAAACGTAACAAATGCGTAGATAATTAACAACGCTTCAAGACAAACTGAAAGTAAAAATGGTTTAAAATCCATTTTACCAGAAATATGTTGGTGAGTCCTTAAAAATCCACTAACTTACTTCAAACATAAACAACAAATCAACAACAAAACAACTAACTGAATATTTATACAACAAAAATATGCCATTAAAAATAATGAACATCAGAATACACTCGCATTGGTGCTTTCGACCACAAGAGACGTGTATGCCAACCCGAAAACAAAGAAACATCAAGTATACGAACCATAGTTATGACTTCACAGAAAGACTCTGAACCAAAAACCACTAACAAGAAATAAACTACAGACCGTAGAGAACAAAAACTTACACAGCAATTGGCATCACTGAAAAGGATGCAAAATGGGTACTTATACACGTTAAGAGAGTGCCACGCCACAAAATTAAGAACCCGAAGTGGAATGCGAACTGAGATGGTTCCTGGAAGTCCGAGCTTTATGTCTCATACCAGACTATGTTCCAAAATAAAAACCGGTATTTAATTATAAAAATCAACTATTGCCTCAATAATTTTAGCAATTCGAATTTTTTACTTACAATGTATTAATAAATAGCATTCTTAAATATATTCAATTTCTGTTGCACATTTCGATTATTTTACCATTTTAATCAAAATATTTGTGTTTTCGGGGTGCGGCGGGCACAGAGCACGCAAGCAATTTCTCGGCGATCCAATTGTAACACCATACAGACGTAATGCAAAACTATTCTTCAGCGATACTGACATTAAACGAAAAGAGTATATAGATATAAACTTCTTTACAGAAGACGAAGAAAAACACCGGACTTAAAAACGTACTATAAATAAAAAATATGAAGACTTCTTAACATCTTTTTCTCATTTTCTATTTTTGTACGAAGTCAGCGAAAAAATAATTATTATAAGACAATTAAAATTCACTAACCTGCATGCAGACAGACTGGAAGCTTCCGGCCTGTCTGCATGCTCATACATCTGAGCTTCAGGCACCACCATCCTTTTGTTTTTCACCTTTTGATACTATGAATCTTCTTTGATCTTGGCACTTCTTTCCCAGAGTGTTTCCAGGTTTTGCGTGTTAACGATGTATTTTATTCGCTTATTTTATATTTTGTCATGTCGAACCAAAGTAACTTTCGGTTGTGACCTGTCTTCGCCCTTTTGGTATGGATTCTGAGTTTTGCTCCCTAGCTCTTGTTTTTAGGTTTTTATGCTTCAGTCCTAGTATGTGGAAAAACTCGAGGATTATTGTGTTGGATTCTGGTCCGATGACGTCATCCAGCAGTGGTCGTGTCCAGTTCAAGACTGCTGGATGCACTTGTTTCGGTGTTCTAACTTCCAGAAATGTTGCCTCTGGTAGCGTTTCAGCAATTTTGTTAAATATTTCTTAATTTTGTCGCGTCCTAATGATCCTCTATAAGCGATTGCCTCTACTTCAGTGTCATCATATATTATCTTCTTGTTGTTTTGTCTCGTTTCGTATTATCGTTACTTTCATGTTCTCTTAATTCATATCGTTTGCGTAGTACAATTAATATTATAGAATGTATGAAAATGCATTAAGAATTTTATTTTTTACGCCTCTTGATACAAAAACGTGGAAGGTCGTTCCGAGACTAAATACAAATCTCATTAGTTTTGCTGTAATAGGCCGAAAATCAAGCAATGGCAAAACACAGACGTTTGTAGGCTGACTACAGCAACTGGACAGCATAGATTCGAAATTGCACAGAAGACATCTGCAGAGATGTTGAGCTATACTCTTTTGATAACCACCACAACTCCTTGATATTTGAGTGCAAGTTGTTATATGGTATTTGACATATCTACTTCGTCCCACTGAGTCCATGTGGTAGGCATATTATTTGTCGAAAATGTTTAGAATTCTCATCGAAAGAATTGTTTTCAACTTGGTCCTGATGAGGTGGTATATTTTCCTCCTGAAGCAAAGCAATCCTTGTGCTGTACAGCGAAATCCAGGAGGCGGTTCAATTAGGCATAATCAGTGCAACGTAACCGTCAATAATATATACAAGAGGAATAATCGACTCAATCCATGCACCATTAGCACACCTCACACCAGTAATGGACCACCATCCTGTACACTATTTTGTTAGCTACTAGAAACCATACCCAATCCCTGTAAGGTCGCAGCGACTGAAACCCTGATTCAATGAACCATCGAAGATGTTGTTTGCAGTCAAGTTACGGTATTCTCCAGCCTACATAATGCATTTTGTCCAGTATCATGTTGCAAATAAAGCCACTCTGCTAGATATTGCTCTTCCGTATTCCACGCAAGTTGAAGGAAGCTTCGCTTACCTCCTGCATATGTACTTGATACATTTTGTCTTTAAAATATGGATGTCATTTTCTTCCCTTCTCTGAGGTATTCCAAGTACGGGAGTAATAACTTGGGTCTAGGAATATCCACACAACCGTGGGAACAACATGTCCGTCGGTCTGCAGCCGTTATCATGTCCCTTTGAAACATGTCAAGTTTTTTGCTACAATCAATCTAGCTAAAAGAACAACTCACCATACTTGAAGACCTTTCTTGGTATTCATCCCAGATGCCACGTCATGATACCGTTACTTAATAATTTACTTACTTCTATCCTATAATTTCTGACGTTTCAGTGTAATTAAGTAGCAGAAAATAATAAAATTAAAATAAAACAATCCGTACTAAACAAAATTTTAAAAAGATAATTTTGTTTTCAACAAAATTACTTTAAGAAATATATTTATGGATACATTATAAAGAAAACTATGAGTTGCGCCAATTCAAGAATTTATAAAGCGATTAGATATGAGCGGGTGAACCATGTTTTTCATTTTATTCATGCATAAATATATTTTTTAAAGCAATTTTCTTGAAAAGAAAATTATTATTTACTTTTTGGTATGAATTGATTTATTTTAAAAGAAAGTGTTATATTACTTTTTCTATACGAAAATACAACTGCTGGTATAGCAAGAGTAGGTTCAGTTTTACTATAGTGGGTTCGTTTATAAATGCTGACTAAGAACATATACTATTCCAGCCCGCAGTCATGTATTCTATAATAACCAATGTACAAAACAGGTATAGGTAACCGGTGTAGTATCTAAAATGCATCCATCTTTATTTACCATGAACCACCAAACAAAAGAGGATGTTTCTTTACAGATCATATCCAAATATCAATAGCTAACAATGACTTGTAAATTCTGTGACAATGTCAAAATCTGCTGCTGATCGGTTCTTCAAGATATAAATATAGAATAATCATAAAAACCATAATATGCAATATTCCTTGTTGAATTATATCTCGTAGCATCTAAAACGTTCAGATATGCTGGTTCAATGAAGAATACAGAGTATTGATATGCCCAAACATAAGGCATCCATAACGGTTATATCTAGGAAGAAAACAAAATAAAGGAAAGAACAATCAAAACACGAAATTATAGAAAACATACATTTCTGACCATTAGGCCAAAATGATGACAGTTCCTAACTATGTCAATAAAGTAGTTCATTGTTATGGAAAACCTAATTCCGTCAAAAGTTCATAACTATACTTCTAGCAATTCACTCTCCCTTCAGTTAAACAAGAACTTTATTTGACTTTGAGTATAACAGATCCATCAAAAGTTCTAGCAAACAGAAAAGCATGTTTTTATATAGTTTTATATTATTTTTTCTAGTTATTTCGGTATTCGGATACTTTCTTACTTTTACCTTTTTTATTGTAAGGCTTATGTTTTGTTACCCAAATCTTAAAGTGTTCTGCAACCAGTAAAACGCAACATCGTTGCAAGCTAATATTTATTTTAGAATACAGAAGTTAATATTTTAAAAGACATTAAAATACGTTTTTAAAATATATAGAAATATATCAAAAGAACAATGGAATATTGTACTGTCACTAGACTGACGTTGCTATGCAAACTTTCATCAGCGTACGACGTCGGGAAATGAGTTAAATTAAGGTTGCAAGATTTGAGGACACGGTTGAACCATCGTGACTTAAAGGAAAGCTTCTAAAGTAACTTTATTTTAATTATTTCTATTATATACAAATGTTTAAAAAATATTTCGATAGCTACATGAACGAATATTACCATTTTCTTAATTAATATTGTTTTTATGTAAAACGCAGCTGGACCGTCGGATAATAACTTAATTTTAGGAAATTATCTGAAGATTCACCGGAGAATGACATAAATATGAAACGTGTATGAGTAATTTATTTAGTTTGATATGAAGGTGTCTATTTTGTGTTAAACTGTTCGTTTTCTGGTATATTTTTATCTCTGTTTCCTATAAGTTACTAATAAAAGATCTTGGAAAGTATATGAAACATCACGTTGAATAGAAAGTGTTAACAAATACTAAGAAGTTAGTAGGTTATACATTTCGTTTACTGCTTCTGTTAATAGTTTATGGTTGAATATCTAAAATTCTGTAACTTTCTTACCATACAACTCCAGTTTCAGGTTTATATTCACCATCCAGCTGAATATCCCACTGCTCTTCACACATACATAAATGTTGAATTAAAAAAGCATATAGAATTTGTACTTATGCCGAGAGTTACTAGAACCTCGGAGGCATTGAGATCGTATCCACCTGGAAAAAGAGGATGCTTTTTCGGAGACGAAATTAAACTTAAAAATTTCCATGTGTATACGAAAAGAAATTGTTACACTGATTGTGTTATTCAGCTTTTCAAACTGGCATGTGGATGTACGCCATTACAATATCCAAGTAAGTAAACCAATTTTAACAGTAGCTTGCTTCAGTAAGAAATAGTTTCTTGTAAATTAACGTAAGTCAACACCAAATAATAATCATACTGAAAATCATTTTTTATAGTTCTCATCTTTTCATTCTTGTTAACTTACCAGTGGTTCTTAATGAAATCTAAAAGCGTAATCACATTAACAATATATAGCGAACACAACCATAAATTTTAATTGAAGATATTTCCACGGATTTGTCTAAACAAGAGACTATAAATAATAAAAAGGATTATGAAATAATCTGCAGAAAAGTGAATGGGATGAAGGCAAAGTATCTGCTGCTGTACTGAAAGCATAAAATTGAAAAGGTGAGACTCAATGAGGCGAAAGGTTTACAAAGCACGACAACAAAATGTGGACTACGTGGAAGAAAACGTATGGGAAAGTACCTTAATTTAACAATGTCTCAGCTATTTCTGTGTCCAGCACATAATACGGGTATATATTATTAGACATTAAATATTATAACACTAGGGTTAATTACAGAGACCTATAATGTGCTGCAGTCTATCATGGAAGAAAAAAAAATCAAGATTAATGAAAACTCAATATGGTGAGTTATGCTCTCGCATTATAAGAAACATAATGATAAGATTTTAAATTTAGGGCACTAATATGTGGGTTGGGCTTCTTACACCCAGTTTTACAATCGACCGCTAAGATTCTAGTGCAATGCAAAATATTGACTTGGCTTCAACTTAGCGCTGGCTAGAAGCTTAGAAGTCGATTGTAAAACTGGGGGTTAATGATAGTATCTAACTTCATTATTGCGTGTCGTACGATTACAAAAGAACCAACTTGATACCGTAGTGACTTATAATGCTACGGGGAATGGTTCGAATCGCAGTGTTCTGCTTGTTACTTGAAGGATAAATTCCGGTATGAAGGATAAATTCCAAATTGTAGTTATGATCTTATAACTAGCTCTCGGCTTAGGGTAATGGTAGAGTGTTAGATTGTTAACTAGCCAGCCGGGGTTTGATACTAGGTCCTTTGAGCTATTGCCTTTCAGTATTTGAGCTCTAAGCCAATAACTTGCTTATTCTTAATCTTAAGGTCCAAACATACAACATAACAATGAAATTTATATATCTTTTCACTAATCATTTCATAATTCTTTTGATGAACTGCTTGGAAGCTACATATGCAAATAATGATTCCGTCGTTTTGATAGTTCATAAATGTTCACAATGCTTATTACCAACCGGGAATGTACAGGGTAAGTCAAAATGATGTACCCGATTTCACAAATTTATTTTGTGAAATATAATGAACATATCTGAATGTAATTCATGTGGTAAGAAGGGTAACTCTCGAAGTTTTTTTCAGTCACATCACAAGTGCTCTATGTGAGCACCTCGCGTAACACGACACACATCAAGCCGATAGTCTATCTCCTGCCAAACCTTGTGTAGTGTGTCACGGTCAATCTCTGCAATGGCTGCTGTGATGCGGGCGCGAAGGTCACCCAATGTTGTTGGAAGTGGTGGTACGTAAACACGATCCTTTATGAAACCCCACAAAAAGAAATCACACGGGGTCAGATCGGGGGAACGAGGTGGCCAACGAATGAGAACTCGATCCTCCTGAGATGCACGGTCTATCCAGCGCTGTGGCAATGCCTCATTGAGATGATCCCGAACGCTGCCATGGTAATGCGGAGGGGCACCATCCAATTGATGAATGAAATCTGCACTATCCTCTTCGAGCTGTGGAAGGAGCCATTGTTGCAGCATATCAAGAAAAACATGTCCTGTTACAGTAGGTTCAAGGAAGAAAAGGGGCCCATAAATCTTTTCAGGGGAAATGGCACAAAGACATTCACCTTGGGTGAATCGCGTTGGTCTTCCACAACTCCGTGGGGATTATCAGTTCCCCAGATCCTTACGTTGTGTCTATTCACATTCCCAGAAAGGTGAAACACCGCTTCATCACTGTAACGTAACCTTTCGGCGAACCCATCTTCTTCCATTAACGTGAGAAAATCAGCACAGAAAGACGCTTGGGCAGCATAATCAGTGTCTCTTAAGGCTTGTAGCGTTGTAAGCGATAGGATTTCATTTGTAAACGTTTCCGCAGAATTCGCCATACAGTTTTCTGTGGCATTTCAAGTTCCCTCGCTGCCCGGTAGGTAGACTTCTGTGGACTCCGCACAAGACTGACGCGAACACGTTCCACTGTCTCTTCCTCAGCTGAAGGACGGCCAGTCGATTTTCGCTTACAGATGCAGCCCGTATCTCTGAATTTTTCATACCACGTACGAATGGTTTTTCCAGTAGGTGGGTCTCTGCCATACTTGGTACGGAAATGCCGTTGAACACTCACCACAGAGTTGTTTACATGGTAATCCAGCACACAGAAAGATTTCTGCTCTCCAGTCAGCGCCATTTTCGTTAACTGCTTCCAGCGTCGCGTAGCGGTAGACAATGCAACCACGCGGGACATAAACTAAACTCAACTAAACTTTGAACTTTTGCCTTTCCTTGCGCGTAGCTCACATTAATATATGTTCATTATATTTCACAAAATACATTTATGAAATCGGGTCCATTATTTTGACTTACCCTGTATTTAGAAGATGGGTCCAGGCAGTCCGGACCCAGCCAAAATCTCAGGATATGATAAAAAAAATAGTATAATTTTAGGCGTTATGTATATTTAATATACAGACACACCTTAGACTCCCCTCCGCAAGACCATGGAACCCTCCTAAAAATAACCTAGATACATGCCTATTCCCAACGTAATGTTCATACTTCACTGTAACAATCTGACATTCAGATTCTTCTCAATACAAGGTCCAATAATGTTGATTTGACACTTTTGGAAACGACTGAAATATAGGCTTTGCGCTTCACTTATATTATTTGCAAGTCGCTAGATCACTCTGAATATATGTTCATTCCTGTCCATTCTTGTAAAGTAAGGGGAAGGAAAGAGAAGGACGTCGTTAGTTGACGAATTGAAAAATACCCTATGGGAAGTATTCACGAATTGATATGACTATATTTACTGTAGATGTCTGCAGAGAAAGGTAACTAGAAATAAAATATTTCATAAGTATGCTATAGCCAATAAAGGGTCAAAGTTTACCATCAAATTCAAGGAACACTAATCAAATTACAGTAAAAAACACTAATCAAATTAATATGGTTTATTCCTTGCTGAATAAGACGTTTGAAAATTCATAATAAACATTACAGCATTCTTTTATTGTTGCTGTGACCTTAGTACTAGTAGACACGTCAGTAACTCATTTAGGTAACATCGAGTCAATTATTATCCTTATATGTGTGAATTCCCTTCAACGTAGCTCTGACAGCTCAACGTACCCGTTGGTGATATCGTCTCCATTCATTTATTTCACTTTAGTTTCTGTTAATCTTCCAAATTGTAATTCATAATCCTAAATAATTATCTGAAAGGAAACTGCCATTCCTCTCGATAACTTCAAGATGGTTTTAAGTATGAATTATTTGATCTGAAATTGTGTGTATGTATATAAAGTGGTTACCGTCGTTGACTGCTGATTTTGGGTTGCAGGATTCGATTCCCTTCTCTGCTAAGGGATTTTATCCAAAGCGAGAGGATCTGGAATGATGCCCACTCAGTATCGTAATGCAATTGGGGAGCTGCTATGATATGGATTGAATATGGCTGTGAATTATTATAACAGACACACACACACACACACACACACACACACATATATATATATATATATATATATATATATATATATATAATTGCATCACGATGCTGGATGGCCACCATTACAGACCTACACGCCTTGGAAAAAATCCTTGGCAGCTCCGGGACTCCTCAACCCGGGACCACTAGAATAGCGGGGCGGCCTATGAGAAAATTTTATCAACTACTTACAACCTATAACTCAGTTCGGTTCTACCCTTTCGAATCGTGGATTGAATGCTGCTACATGCCATTGTACCGATACATACTATATCAACACATTAATATATGTACCGGTAGAATGGCATCTAGCAGTAGTTATTCCAAGATTTGAAAGAGTACAACCGAATTGAGTTATAGGTTGTAAGTCGTTGATATTAAATTTTTAAGCCGCTTATATGAGCAATAGAGCATATAAATTATATTTACAGCGGTTAGACTGATCCAGAAAGAGCACTCGAGGAAAGGAGTATTCATTTCTGGAATTAATTATCTTACTTCAGATCTACGAAAACTCACTCTATGTCCCAAAGAAATTTTCTGCCTTGAGTGAAGCTCTTCGGAACTTCATTCTTTTTGTTACTATTCAAAGCTCTCCATCCGTCTCAATGTACAATATTTCCAATTTAATATTAATTGAAAGTATTAAACGAAAAGTATAATTTAGTTGTTTTTTTACTTATTTCACACTATCAGAGACTAATCCTTCACAGATAAACATTCGCTTAGTAATGACATCTTTTCTCCATTCGATCCGATAGACATGCTCATTTATATGCAAAAAAATCATATGTTCATTTGAATTTTCCAAAGTGAAACCTGTACAAATCAATATATATTTATGTAGGAAGAAATATTCTTTATGTATCTTTATATTTTCATATAGAAATATTATCTGTTCACCTAGTGCTCTTTTTTACTCAAGGTGAAGAAACACAATATCAAAGATTCTTAGTAAGAGCATTCTTCCACTAACAAAGTTGCTTTTTATATTTTGCTTCAATGGGCTTCGACTCAGCAAACGTCCGACGTGATATATTAGCTCCGATGGTAAACATTTGGGAGGCGCTTTCACAAACCACGGTATGAGCATTTTTCGATTGTCAAGTTTTAACATGTTAATGTTTAGGGGTCAGGATAATCGAATGGCACTATCAGTATTAAACTAAATGCGGTACATATATGTTAAATTATAAGTTTTCAAAACTCCGTGTCTACCTTTGCCGAGCACAATATATATAACACCTTTTGAGTCCTTGGGAATGATTGAACGATCGTTGACCTAAAAACTGTATATAGTTTTCTTGTCTTCTGAAGTAAAAGCTTACATTTAAACTGAATGCGATATGTGTATTTCCTGTTGTAAAAATAAGATGGATGTAGAGTTAACCTTTTCAGAGGAAACATTGAAGACCGGAGTGAGATCCTTTGTAGTAAAGGTGGAAGAAAAGAAAAGTGCTGATGCAGCATTGAAACTAAATAAAAAATAATAGATAATTATTTTTACTCTTCTGCTGCGGTGCTACCTTGTGCACCCAGGCTTTCGGTTAACTGGGGTATTTAGATATATATGATTTTCAGCTTAGCTAAGAGGTATACTCAGGATCCTCCTCGAACACAAGGCAGCCGAAGGCACTCATCCCTCTGCGTCCTGCCGCTTAGCTCGCGCAGGAATGGCTCGCTTTTAAACAGCAGGAAAGAGTTTGTTAAATGATTTCGTCTGACTGCTTTTCTTACATAAACAGTATATTGCAATGTAATGTCTTACCTTACCATTTTCGTTTTCAAAAAGACAAAGATAAAATGTCAAGAAGAGGATATGTGTGTTTTCTGTATGCATATGGGAAGTTCACTAATACATACACAATCCAATTTTTCGTTCAACACAGCGGCATTTCTTTCTGATATGGTACAGCGAATCAATTTCTGATGCCAATGTTCCATTAGGTAAATGATCGATTGGTATATTATTCAGTGCATTATTGTAGCTGAAATAATAGTAGACGAAATAAACATTTTATCTTTATGTGCAGAATAATATGCGGCTACGAAAGGCAATAATAGTCCGTTAAGATCCGTGACTAACGTACTGCTATTCGATTCTCGCATTGTCTAATAGCAGATAAATGATGCAGCCGTCTTGTCCTATAGATAGATCTTTTCTCACCTTGTTGTGTTATGATCACAGAGCATCTAACACAAAGTTCTATAAAAGTAAGTTTATTTGCCACTAAAACATTTACAAGACGAAGAGATTTTTCAAAAACATTTGGTTTTACATCAGAGAGAATACAAGTAACTAAGCGCTGTCCATCATTAAGAAGTATAAGTTACCATTTCTATGAATTTACTAAGTCCTATCACTGCAGTTATGAGGATTTGGAGTATCTTCTATGATTCCGATATGATGACGAAAATTCTAAGTTAGAAACTAGTTTCATGGTTGGGAATTTCAAGCTAAGTCAAAGAAATAATATCTCTTATCTTAATTTCACTCCTGAAAGAGAGATCTGTCGACTTCTGATGGTATACGGCGACTAAAATATATTTGGTCTTACATGACCTTATATTGGTTAAGGTATTAATATATGTCATAAGAATCATAGCAGGTGGGATTTTACTTATTCCAGTCCGTTGACGAAGAGTATGGACGATATCCCTAAGAAGATAATAGGTTATGTTCAGCTCTTACGGAGATCGAAGGTTTTGACGTAAAATATCAAAGATTAGCTAGAGAGAGAGCACGTGTGTTGCAGAGCAGGAGGTCGGGGGAAAGGAGGTACGATTTCTGTGAGCTATAAAGTCAGTATAATCGGCCATTTTGTGATGAGTGAATTACAATATATGTTGGAATCCACCTGCATATCAAACGATACTTGTAACGGTATTTCTAGAAGTTTAAATGAAATACAAAGTAAAGATTATTTATTGTCAAAATATTACGTTCCATTTAATCATCAGACAGCGTAACAGATGGGGTGTGAAAATATAAGAACTGGGGATCCCACAGACTTGGACTATGGAAAATTTTATACATTTTCTTGGGCTTTTCGAAGAAAAATATAAACAAAACATACAGAATTTTGGGATATATGTTATCCAAATTTGATACGTGTATCATCAATCCATCTCTAAAATTACTTTCATCGTACTTTGGAGGTCGAACTCCGCATTAATCATATTACAACAAAGTTGAATGCTCATTTCACTCCAAGGTAGCATATTCCACTTTGGAGAAAAGCTCCTTGGAATGATATTAACAGTGCCATTAATCTTTCTGTAAATGAGGCGATATATATTGTCACCTCCTAACTGTAAAGACTTTGTGCACACAGAAATAAGTCCACCTTCTAAATAAGTTGTCCTTGCAATGATGTAGAAGCACGATGTTTTCTAAAAAAAAACTCTTGCATGGCCACTTTGGAAACAACATTGTAATGAGCATACTGATTCTCCCGATTTCAAGTTTTTTTTTCATTACAAAGTGTCAAAAGAATATTAACGGCATAACACCAAAAATATCTATTAATCCTAAAAGGTTTTGGTCTCTCATAAGCTCGAGAAGATGTCAACCACGTATTCCAACAGAGTTAGCTTATGATTCATCAACAGTTCTTGATAAAAGTAGGGTATATCTAATGAATGAATACTTCTATAAGAATTTATGTGATCAATCTACTCCTGCCTCCTCCTCAGCTTCACAAATATGTTCGCATTCACTGTCTTCAGTAAGCATTTGACAGTATTAGTGTTATTACGTAATGCAGATAAATCGTTGGTTTATCCTGTATCTCGTTTTCCAAATTGATATTTCGCTGAATGTATGTTTCCTTATTCTTGAAAGAAGAAATACTGCGCCATACAGGGTGCGCCATTTAATGTGCTCCAGTTTGAGAGTTGGATAACACATTTATCTTCGACATAAATAAACACAACGTGGATTCTATCTTAAGTAAGATAGTATACTGGATTCATAAAATAGGTCTGAAGTCTTCAATATAAATTTTAGAGGTATCCTCTATTACAGTCAAATCATTGCTGCCATCTCCCAGGTCCACTTGCCATGACACGACGTAAAGTGCCCTGTGTAACGTCCGCATTCTCCTGAAGAATTTCATTTCTAAGGCTGTCAATGTTAGGAAGGGTGTGAATGAAAACGAGCTTTCAAATAACCTCATAAAAAGTCTTACGTGCTCCATATCTTCATGTGGCTGGCTGGTGTTTCGACGAGTATGGGATTTATCATGTACAGATCCCGTATCACGTCACTGACGCACCCAGTGCCCTATTACTTTTCTTAAAGATTTAGCCGCACGTTGCGGATCATCATCAAATGTCCCACGAATCTCTCGCCGTACGGATGCGATCGGATATGAGCTGTTATACACAAAATATGCCCAGCTGCACGAAGCAACGTTCCATTGTTCACTGAATCCAAGGATGCATGAAAAGCAACCATCACTGTCAGCGACCCCTACCCAACCCACATAAGCAGCGCTCCTAACTCAAAATTGGTAACATGAAATGCGCCACCCTGTGTTATATCGATTCTGAAATTCGAAGATAAGACCTATCTCTCTTCATACAGCTCCATTTATCTCTAATCTACCTTGCCTGTGTAGTTTAAAAGACTAATTAGAGATAGACTTTGTACTTTTGTTTCACC
>JAGDQP010050882.1:0-14138 GCA_022664845.1 Lepisma saccharinum | reverse complement strand
ACCCTTCGCAGCATGCGTGGTTTACCAGGTAATCTATCATAGTTAGTCCGATACAGGGATTTTTTCAGAATATACAGCAATGCATATTCTGGTTCTTGCCCTCTTCAACAAAATCCTTGTCACGTTTCTCTATCTTCTTTTTTCACCTTCTTTCTTTCTACTTACATACTCCAATTCGCGGTAAATGTCTTCGGATAGTCAGAAATCGTAGCATCCACACCCGTGACATCCGCTTTAGTTGCATGAAGCATGTGCATGATAGAAGATCACTGTAGAAGTTGGAGAGTTGTCACTCCTCAGTGCAGGACTTTACGGGGGCACTGAAATTCAAACATTTCTTTAAGCTTTTTTCAAGCAACTTTTTTCAGACTCCTCGTCTGACTGGTCGCCTCTCTCTATCCTATCCGCTTACGACTAGCGACGGGTTGAAGCACTTTCTTGCATACACAGTTAGCAACGGGCTGGTATGTTTCCTTCCTTATCTGACATAAGCAGTTAGCAACGGGCTGGTGTGTTCACCTAAAACATAAACCTGTACACAGTTGCGACGGACTTTACATTCCTGGGCAGACAGTTGCAACGGACTGCTGTTTATCCTTTTCTGCCTAAAACACAAACCTGTACACATTTGCGACGGACTGGTACATTACCAGGCACACAGTTGCAACGGACTAGTGTCTATTCCTTTCTTCACATAGTTTGCAACGGGCTGGTGCAGAACTTCATCCTACTTCTCTGAGGCATAAACTCAAAGAAGAAGAAGGCCATAAGTTTCATTCTAAACTCACTTAAAACCCCGGTTCGGAACGGTCTTTGTATTAACGTACTTCGTACTTGTACATTTTTAGTAAAACAGGTTCTAGGAGAAAACACAGTCCCGTGTATCCTTTCGTTCTACCTATAAAGCACATCAGATAACCACAGGAACATTACGATATCTAAAAGCGACCTAATATGTTAAATGCCCATTGATTCAACCAATTAAACAAGTTATTTATGAACAACGTAATAGTTCTAATATCAGCAATGCTTATGATAAGAAAAATAAGAAATTACCAACGTTACAAAAACAGTCCGAATTAACTTAGGCATGGAACAATATATCAGGATAATATAACATGTTATAAAATTCCAAGCCAAAGGATAAAATGTTAAACCAGGCATTGTTTTTTCGATTTCGAAATAGTACAAATACATTAAACAAATGGAGAGATATTTACGAAGCTCGATAATGAGCATAAATTCCGATAAGCTCACAAATTGCTTTTATTTCTATATTAAATTTGTATTTTGCTTAGGTTCAGGAGATGAAAAGGTGGGGCAGAGAATATTGGAAGGTTCTAGTTTCTAGGTACCAACCCTACATTTGTCTAATTTAACTGAGGAAAAAACCTTAGAAAAACCTCAGCCAGGATGGGGGCTGCTGGATTCGTTTCCAGGCCCTTGCAACTGTTAAACTAGAGTTCTACCAATTGAACTACGAAAGTTCCTGTTTTATTTGTAAAATAAGTTATAAATTATTTGTATTTTTATTTGTGAATTAAGTGGTAAATTTCACAACGAAGTTTCACTTAATATTATGAATATCTATGCTATTATGGAGAAGTAATTCGTATACTGTACCGTATAAATGTGCCTGCTGGAAGGAAAATAATTCTTGCAATAATATGAATATTTTCTGGTTCGAAATTGTGTGGATTTAGGGAGTCTTGAAATCAACCATTTTAAACTGTGGAATTTTTCGATCAACTGCACCCTGGAGAGCAAAGTGGAAAAGTTTAAATATTTAGGCTCATCTGTTACTGAGAATAATGATTTGGATTTGGAAATAACACACAGAATGAAAGAGGGATGACGAAATCGGAAGGAAGTATATGGCGTTCTCTGCGACCGCAGAATCACGGTGAAGAACAAAGTGACGAAACAGTGGTTATACCGGAATGATGTAGGAACCAGAAACATGGCCAATAAGGAAAGCACACGAAAAGAGATTAGGTGTCACCGAAGTGAGAATGCTACGCTAGCTGTGTAGAATAACAGAAGATGCAGACTGAGACATGTGAGAGCAATAGGAACAACCAAGTTTGTAGAGATATCTAAGAAGATACAAGAAAGAAGACTGCAGTAATATGGACATGTAATGAGGAGAACAAATTACTATGCAGTGAGAAGAGTGATGGCAATGGAAATAGAGGGCAAAAGAGATAAAGGGAGACCAAGGAGAAAATGGATGGATAGGCTTAAGATTGATCTCGGGAAGAAAACTTTGTGGGGAGAAAAAGTTCAGGACAGGGTCTTGTGGCGAAGACTTATCAGAAACGTCAACCCCACGTAGATGGGAAAGGACGGAGAGAAAGAACTAGTAGAAGAAGGAAACCATTTATATTTAAACTTATATCTAATATTCAAACCTTTCTAAGGATTAGTATAGAATATACAATAAATTTTGTCCGCTTAAGTAGAATTCAGAACTGCCCTGAAAGAATGAATACACACTAATAATAAATGGAACTGAATTCGTCATATATTAAAAACATTTAATATGTGTGGAACTGTTAAGTTTCGCCATCGACTGTGCATATAACCGCCACTGGTAATATTTTACAGCATTTCAACGGTTTCTGAATAAAAGGTCTACAATAACCTCCATCCATTCGCACAAACTCTACTCTGTTTTTCTGACTAGCCCCATAGGCTCATACCGTCATCCCTTTCTATATGTTTATCTGGGGTCCTATAATATGAACACCCTTGCGTTAAATAACCTCATCAGAATATCCCAATATTGAGCTTAATAACAAAACGAAAAGTGGTTCTCTGCTTTATTTGAAACTATACAAAGGACATTATTAATAAACATCTCTTGTATAATAGATATATGTTGTTTGGTGTTTCTTTTTTTTTTTCAGAAAAAAAAATAATTCATGCATGGACCATTATTTGTACATAAAGAATTTTTGAAAAATGGTAGCATGAGACATTTTAATGGGCTGTGGAATGTTGAATTCATTATTTTAAAAAAAAAAACATCTCCATTTGCTGTTGATATATTTTTATCAGGAGCTTCATTTCCTCCTATTTTTCATGTTTTCATTTATTTACGTAAATGCGAATGACGGAGAGATAGAGAGAAAAACTGTGTGTGTGTGTACGAGAAGGAGAGAGAGAGAGCGAGAGAGAGAAAGAAAGAGAGAGAGACGGAGATAAATTTTGTATGGCAAAGCGTATCTGCACAAGCAAGAGAAAAATGTTTCTGTTTTTGTATTTAGCTGTTTAGTATTCCTCGGTTTTATTTGCTTTCTGAATTACAACGGATAATTAATTTTAGTTAGTTATCAGTAATTTAAATTAATAATTATTAATTCTGCTCAATTAATAACTTAACATGTCTATATTATCTTTCTAGCTAAGATATTACTGGAACTATTTCTCGAATAGGAAACTTTGTTTTATAATTATTGAGCTGAGAATTACGAGGGTAGATCACGCAGACGATCTTTTAAAAAAGACTGAAGAAATGTACATTTAAATGTTTGGTAGTTGTTATTCTCATACGTTGTACATAAACAGATATGTTATATATTTGTTGCATTGTTATTTTGCAGATCTGATTTTATGATATTATTGGGTAAGTGTAAACTTTCTTCGCGTCTTTGACATATTACAGGTTAATCGAGTACTGACCTCACAGATGGCTCTACCAGTGCGCGAATTGGTAGCCACACAGAATCCACAGCCACTGGGTGTAGACATGCAGACATGGAGATCGAGAATACCGTGTCAGTGAAGTAGAGGCCGATAAGATCACGTGGCACACTGTTTACGTTTTGAGTTCTATAAAGGCAGTAATGCAGCAGCACGCAGGGAAGTAAAAACCAGTACCGCATATCCTGCAATGCGGCGGATGTACGAGCTTTAGGGGCGCAGATGTCATAACTCTTTGACAATAAAGAGTGCGCCAACTTAAAGTTGTGGAGAAGCGCAGAGCCAGTTACTTGCTTTACTGGTCAGCAGCCTGCCGCAACATTCGATAAATGTGAGGTGAAGATACGCTTCACTAAAACACATGCCGGTGGTTTCTAAAACAGTGAAGGAGACAGAAGCTGTCTCATAAATCATGATCTGGAGAGCCATCAGTGTTTTCCAAAGAGGATCTAACCCAAGTTATACGAAACAACCCGATTCTAATCGTAGAAGAATTTTCGGTAAGTTTCCAGATATATAGGACAGTTGAAATGCGGCTAGAATCGCTGAGTTTCACTACAAAGTTTGATTGTTAGGTTACACAGCTACTGGGTAAAACTGAACGAGAGAGTGAGTCGTGCCCTGTGTTTCCTTGGTTGACACGCATTGTTACAGGTGATGAGAATTCTGTTGTCTGCCGGAACGTAAAGCGTTGAAGGACTGTGTGTCGCGTTTCTGAACCGCCTCCATCGACGCCCAAAGCAGAAATTCTTCCTAGAAAGTTATGTTATGTGTCTGTGGTGGGATAGCAAAGACATAATTTACGAGATCGTGGAATCTAACCAAAATATTTATTGCTACATTCACTGTCAACAGGTAGACACACTGGGAGCAACATTGCGATCGAAGCGGCCATGAGTAGTCAATGATAACTCTAAAGCACAGGCTACTTTCGTCAACAGTCCTGTTCTCCTTATCCTTATTTGGCTTCTAAAGCATGCAACATGATTCACGCTTTACAAAACTCCTTCGCTCTGAAAATATTTGATTGTGTAGAGGCTGCAAAAACGTACGTACAAAAATTATTTGACTCCATTTCTCCGAACTTTTATCGACGTGGGATTCAGAAAGGTAGCAAGAGAAGTAGAAGCAGTGCAATTTGGTTGCAGCGGAAATCCCCATGACGTCATTCCAAGATGGCGTCGGTGGTCATTAACCTTTGACAGTGTTGACAGATATGTTGTTTGGTGAGTCATGTGCTGTTGGCATATTGTTAGGAGGTTGCATTATGTTCCAACGTAGGACGTCATGTGTTGGAGAGGGTGGGTGCAAGTCAGGACATGATGCTAGACGTCATGAGGTCATTGAGGGGGATGGAAGTGAGGACTTGATGCTTGATGTCAGGGCGTGGGTATAAGAAAAGACTTGATCATTGACGCCAGGCGATCATTGACAGGGAAGCAAGTCAGGACTAGATCCATAAAGTTTAGAATAAATAGAAGGCACTAGTATTGTATGCATCATTATAAAATGAGTTGAGCTTCAATCATGGCAAAGCAGCAGCATCAAGGTGTAGTACGTCGTGTTTTCTTAGCAGTAGAAGATAACGAGGATTTTGTTGGCACATTCAACTTGGCACATTGATAGGGATTATCAAGAAGATACAGGCCATACAATATACAGTTTGTTATAATAAAAAATAACCACTGGCGTTACAGACCGAAAGATGCTGGGCCTGCCCCAACACCATCTTTCCGCGTTTGGTTTAAATGCGTCCACCTGAGTGACGGCCGTGGAATAAGCACTGCGCATCACCTTGACCACGAACAGGCGTATCAGGGGCTTTCTAGACCCAGTGGTCGTCATGTCTTTATTCACGTGACTCTCCAGTTTGCCTCAAGACGCTGGGTGGACACCGAAAAGTGGGGTGCTCCGGCCGGGAATTGAACCCGGGACCACGTGGACATGAGTCCAACGCTCTAACCACTAGACTGTGAAGCCCCTATATAGTTTGTTAAGGTCTAAATTAAAGTCCAAAGCAAGTTCACCATCATTATTATATTAATTTTCATTCGTAAAGGAAGAGGATGAGGAGGACGACGATATTAGGGAGGTATATTACTCACTAGTTTTCAAGAAAAAGTCGGACAAGGGGGACGACGATATTAGGGTGTTATATTCCTCAATAGTGCCAAACAAAAAGATATAAAAGCGTATATTGGAGGGTGCTCTATATCCTATAAAGAAGCGTTTGTGTTTTGAAAATGGTAATGTAAAGCAGAAATCAATACTATCAAGAATAGCAGCAGCAGAAGCAGCAGGAATAGCTCCAACACTACTAAGTGGAACAGCAGAACAATTAGTGATGAAACCAACAACAGCAGCAGCAGGATGAGTGAAACGAACAGGAAGAATTTCAAATCGGGTAGTAGCTCGAAGTGCCTAGTGTGGATGTAAAATACATGTGGGTAGATTAAAAGTGTATTCGAGTGCGATTAAAAAAGTGGAATCCTGAATTTTGAAGTATATGTGAATGTTGCTTTAATAAGGAGAATAATAAAACAGAACATGCGAGTTTAGGTTATCTTAAACCAAATTAACTTGTAACACGTGAAGAAATTGAAAAGCATTTTGGTAAATATATGTAGAGAGTGATCTTAAAACTTTCAACGGTGAAACAACTCTATCGTATGTATAAGCAAAATCATCCTGAACTGAATAATGCTAATGATGGTCATATAATCATGATAAATATGAAATATGGCCTTCGGAGGTTGGTAAAAGTCCATATGCAAGGTGTTAGTGATTTGCTACATGAAAAAAATCGAAAAGGAAAGATCGAGTGAGAATTTAAAGCATTGTAAAGGAACGAGTGAAATCATGTCAGACTTTTGTGTATTTTGTATTGGTGGTTTATTTATAATGGTCTCGTGTGTTTTACAAACTTTTTGTATTTATTTAAAGGAAAAGCCCATTCGATATAACGAGTGTAAGTTGAAGATTCCTCATAGTAACTGTATATATGTGTGGAATACAGGTAAAGTACTTTCAACACTAGTTGAATCAAGTGAATCATCATCAAACATTAGTGGAGTACTACGAAAATTTCGAACGACAGAGTCACGTGAGTATTACATTAATATTGTTTTAAATTTATAGAGAATTAGTTCCTATTATTGAATTCATTGCTCATCTCATACCTGATATTATTCATGAACAATTTTCTCTAGAAAAGTCTCTAAGTGTGTCTTCAGTACAGTACATTATTGATATACAAGGATTTAAAATCTCTGCACATGACTTTTGTATGAGAGAATTTTGTATTGTAGCCTGAGATGTAGCTGAGTATTTTATTACACCTTTTAGTAAAACTTCCACGTGAGATCACGGAAGTTGGACTAGGTTATCAACAACAAGTGTAATGGTTAACATAGCTTTCACAATTTAGAATGGGACACTTCAAATGGATACAACGTTTCCCATATTCGAAGAATAATTTTTCAATTGTGTTCAAGCAAATCTAGATTCTTTTGTAAATGTCTTGAAAAAGTACAGTGGATTAAAATGTTTCACTTGGAAAATTCTGATCATGTAAGTGAAAACATTGAATTTGAACATTTCTATATCAATGTGTACTTATCATGACCCTATCGAAGTGAATGCTTGTGCAATAAGAAACTGTTTACAACTTCAATATTGGATGAAACATGAGAAAAAAAACTGTAGAAACCTTATCAGAGATGCAAATCTAAGAAGCACTTGTTTTTATAAAACACTTTACTTACTCTTAATAGTAAAGAATTATACTCTATTAATTTATTTTCATTTCAAATAAGGGTGGTGTTGAGTAATAACACAAGGTTAAAACGATACATATTTAATTTCCCTTTAAAATGAAGAATAGTACAATGCTATTTACAACGTTGCTAGTCTTTTGTTTTACAATTTGTTTGACATAATTTGCTACAATTTAATCATTTTTCTTTAGATGAATAGTATTGAATTGAGGTATCATATTAACTCCTGTTACACTAAAGTAAATAAATATAATACAAAATAATCCACAAGAGATGGAAATATTATTTTGAACTATAATTTTACTATATTTGTATGATTTACAATTTCATCTTAAGAACTCTTAAAATTTGCTTGGGAGGAGTTCCTTCAAAACTATCAAAATAACATCCCTTTCCATTTTCGATGTTATAAATTGCAATCCAATGACTTCCTCCGGTTGAAGAACTTAAATTAACAATAAGTGTTTCTTAAAACTGTACACGAACAGGTAATTTATTAATTGCATAAATGACAATCAGTACAAATGCTGATAAATAGTCACGTAAAATCACTCTCATCAGATACTCCGTCCATATTTTTGTTATAGAAATTAGTATATACAAACTCATATTTTGATTTAACACTGATAAACCAAGTTCATAAAATTTTATATAATTTGTATAAGCCCACTTTTCTTTAAGTGTACATAAAAAATAGGAGAATCGATCCAAATAATGAACACAATATTTTGAAGGATATGCCAACTTGAAAAAGTATTTTTTCTTCTAGGTTGATTACTGTTTTTCCAAGAATAGACCTGAAAAAGTATTGTCTTTTTTCAAACTTGTACACTACACAACTATGCTGAGTATATTTGGTAATCGAAAATTTCACTGTAGGACACATCATCATGGAGGCCATATACACGTTAAGACAGGTAATCGTTATGTAATGGCAAGGCTGTTGACAACTGGGAGCAAGGGAAGGGAGATTTGAAGAACCAACTTTGCGAACAATCCAAGTCAGGATTTAGAAAAACAAGTTCGTTTAAAACAGCTTTTCGTTTTCAGTGTGTGACAGAGCAGAGAAGTGCATTAGAACCTTCATTGTGAGTGATGAACTTGAAATTAAAATGTATCATCAACATATACATTTCTATTTTTATCAATTTCAATAATCAAATAAAACTGAACATACAAAATACATGAAATACACTGTACTAGTGCTTGACTAAAGGACATTTTTATATTAATAGGAGAGTCTCTAACAACATTCCAAGTACAATCATCTATACTTTCCGTAGGGGCCAGAACAAATATCAAAATTGTATAACAATGTGGAAAATCATGAGAAGTAAATGTATGTACAGCATTTTCATGAAAGATACAAGTACCAGTAAAAAGAGTGAAATAAATTTGAATGAATAACGTCCTTGAAAAAACAGGTATTAGGGGAGTGGGAGGGTAAAATGTTGAGCCTACTTGAAAATGCATTTTGTTGAGATTGACATGTGAAAAATTCAGGGGATTCAAATGATATTTACCATTCATTGCTGTATTTCCTACGAACACAATGACAGGGTTGCTCGGTAGACTATCCAGAAAAAAATTATCAATATTATAAGAACTTACATTTTGTGGAATAGTAATGATTAACGTTTCCACTCTAGTGAGTGATAATTTTGCAGTACTTTCTCCATGAAAGAATTTAAAGAAAGGGTCAATTCAGCAGAAATACCCAGACGACCTGGACATAATACAACTTCTTCTAAGACAATTTTAAAGTTGGAGTTGTCAGCAGCCATATAACAAAATAATCTTTATTGCGAAACAATTTTACACTTACAGTTACTTGATTAAAAAGAATAGGATCTTAGTTAACAAAATCTGCAGAGATGTACAAATATTTCAAAAGGCATTTCAAGAGAAATGCCACAATCAATTTGCATTATTTTATGAAAACCAGCATGTTTTTCATCAAGAGTATTAAATTGTCTAGTACTATCTTTACGGCACAACGCACATGTGTGATTAATTTTCGAAGCATCTTCAGGTAATTAAGTAATGTATACAAGCAAGCTCGAATATATGAACCAGAATATGATGAAATTAATTTATCTTTTAAATATATATTAACTTGACCGAAGAGAGAATGAAGACAGTTGTTTAGTATTTCTACAACATCAGCTTGCACTGCTGCTTGATCACCTTGTAAGTTATCATCATTAGCTTTTGTTATTTTAAAACGCACATAGAAACATGCAGGGCGAATATAATCTCCAATATCCCCCGGAATTACAAATTCAATTGGACTCTCTGAGGTAAGTGAAGATAAAAGATGATACTTGCAATAGCAGTTTGAGTCATGTACTCTCTTTGCAAATCAAATTCATTTAGTACTGCATTCTTTAATTGATGTTGAAAGGAAAGTCATATTTATCGTCTAACTAAAAATATCCCTTTCAAAATAAGACTTTGTCTGTCTTCTTATTCTTCTTTCATTTGTTAATAATTGGTGGTCCAATACGTTTAGGAAGAGCTTTTCGTTTACACGCCCGTCGTCTGCCACTACCACTGAGCAAATGATTAATTATATTTTCCGCTTTTGTTCTTAAAGATGAATCCGCCTGATGAACTCTAGTTTTAATTTTCTAACACATCCCTGCAACTTCAATTCCTGTTTTTAATACTTGTCGATCTACTGCTTTAGCTCGACAAGTTTAATAAATGGCATAGCAATATGAAAGAGACCACAAAATAATCCCTCTAATCCATGTCCATGTTGATAAACTTATCCAGCAAAATAAGGTATGCTTCTACCATGAAGTGAAACTTTCATTTTGACAAGTGTTCTTGAAAGTGAAGTGATATGGTCAATGTCCCGGATGCGAATGAGATATTTGGTCCTGCATGGTCCCTTAGTAGTATTTTAATTGTGTGAAAAGAAAGCTTACTTAAAATAAAATAATGTACATACTGAAATGTTACTTTGTACTTTTCCATGATTAGTATTGGTCATCGCTACATTACGTGGTGTGGGAGTTTTTGTATCACCTATAAATTGTGGTTGTATAAAGTTTCAGTGTTTACAAATACTTGATCTGGATAGCAAATGTTAATGTAAGGCTGTTTCTGTGATGGTTTTGATTTTAATAGATTATTACCCGGTTTGAAACCTAATTGTAATCCAAGTGGGTGAAATATAAAGTGATTTAAAGCTGCGTTTGTTTTAATAGTAATAGAATTTGAAAACTCAAAGTAAATTAAGCTTGGGGTGACTTTGTTAATTACCTTTAACAATGAGTGTGTAGAAGAACAACAAACTGGCGATATATTATATTTTACATTATCCCCACCCACTGTTTCATACCACATTATGTTTTTACCTACAATTACATTATAGCAAGTTAAGAGGATATGAATCTCACTAAGACTTACTATCCAGGATGAATTCTTATGATGAATACGATGATTTAAGATATTCAAAAATGTGATGTATGGTTATTGCTATATGTATTTGAACTAGCATTCGAGTTAACTGTAATAAAGAAACTATCACCCGTACTTTCCGAAATCACTTCTTCTGTTTTAAGTGGAGTGTAATGTAAGAGGTGCCAAATTGAAAAGGAAAGTTCTTCCCTGTTCATCTTTTAATAATGCGTGTATCGAAGTATTATTTTCTACTTTTACACACTACGGACCCTCAAATACAAAAGAATGCATTTCTCCATATTGATGTTCATAGATACTAATTTTACGAAGGAGTTTACCAAGGATAGGTTGATCTTTTACAATGTCAAAACAAACATTAATTTCAGAAGGATAATTATAATCGAGAATACCAAATAGAGCACTAACATTGATAAACACGAGTTTACGTTTTTCTGATTTCGGTTGAAAATATACAGCAGCTAATTCTACATGAGGATCATTTCAGAATGCTAACAAATTTTGTAAACCTGCAGTAATTCCTACGACATACTGTTTTCTATAGTCTCGTTTATATTTAACGATAGTTTGATTTCATATTTATCATAGTAAAATGAAAAAAATATTATATTCCTCATCAGTATCAAAATGATCTTTCATTGAATATTTTCAATTACAATTGAAATATCATCACATTCTGCATGCTTTTTATTATCAATACTAATGCATAATATTCCATCAACTTGTAGGTCCTCTTAAGATACTTTCCTTGATTTGGTTTAGTATCTTTGTGATAAGAGGAAGTGATGAAACAAATGAGAAATAAAATCATAATATCCCGGATAAAAATTAACTTCAGATCTCATTCCACCTTACCATTAATATGAACAACCACTTGTTCTTGTTTCCGAATATCATAAAAATTTCATGGAATGCAAACACTTCTTAAGCTTGTCATCCAATATCCCCTAACTGATTTGTCTCACATAATTTTGTGGACAAGGATGAAATATTATTTTCAAAAATATTATTACCCACATTTGATGGTAATGTCACCTTAAATTAATCTTATTGTTCTGATGTCATCATGATCTTAGATGAACATATTTCTGTTTAACTCATGATAAGATAAGATAAAATGAATTGTATGTGCGGTAACATTTAACCCATGAATTCATACTAGAATGATATGCTAGTCTTTTCACATATATCCCAACCTTTGTTTTAATACTTTTTCAATTAAAATGATTTATTTTTCTCACAACTACCGCTTCGCATATCCTATGTGTAAAAGATTCCTTTTATAGGGTCTCCATTTATACTTTAATTTTGTATGCTAATGGTGTACTTTCGATACAACAATCTACAATAATTATTTCCCGAGATCATTTTGTTAAATATCCCTTTTCTAATTTATGTTTATATTTGCTAACACTAACATAAACAACATTTTGAAATTTACTTTTTGAACATGTTTTCACTTTCCATACGATGTTTCCCATACTTGATTTGTATTTTCGGCATTAACCTCTATAGGAGCAACTTTAATTGTTTAATGTAAAATGTACGATTGTAACTAACTACAAGGTCGTGGAGAACATTAATGTAACGGTAAGTGTTGTCTGAAGTATAGTACTTGTACTTTTTCTTTTAAAGTTCGCATAAACTTCTCTATAACGGCAGCCAACATTTCAGAATGCACTATATAATGATTTTTATGATAGTTTTCGAAAACATGTTGTAGGTGTTGATTATAAAATTCCTTTCCTAAATAAGTTTGACAATGAAGTTGAGGAATACTAAATATACTTAAAATACTTTCAATTGCTCTGGCCATAACTGGACCTGTTTTATTTTTACCGGAATACAAGTTGGAAAACTACTAAACGCATCAACAGAACATAAAATAGATTTTTACCAATAATTATATTTTGCAACATTTTCCATATCAGCTAAATCCCTTTCTGAAATGCATTTGGAACACTAATTTAAAATAGTTTTCGTGGAAAATTCTTACGAATAAAATCATGTAATATATAAGGACATTGTAAAGCTAACCACTATTTAATTTTCCTGTTTTCTAATTCTGTCTTTCTTTGTTATTTAGACAAACTTCCGAGAGATAAAGGATCTGAATATGAATATTAAAACTTTAATAAACACATACTTCATACTTATACTGTCTATAACTTTTAAAGTGCTATTAAAATTTTTACATTTACTACTTTTTTCTTTCGGGAAATAATATTTTTCATTCTCTTCTTTTTCGTTCGACAAATGAAGGCTGAGAAGTAGTAGTACTAATAGCATCAAATTGAAGGTTGATTAATTCTTTAGAAACATTAATATCATGAAGAAATGACTTCACCTTACAGTATATTTGACGTACCTTTTCAAGTAACGTCAAGTATAAGATCAATGGTATCTGATCCTCGGAGTACATTATGATCAATGCTTATTGCACCACTCTGATCCTATCTACTACGATTACAGCTGAGACATAGGTTTAATAATGTTGATATTTTCTCAATAACGTTTTTCCACTGATTCTAAAAAGTATGAAAATAAAGGTAGTGATTTTGTGCTACTTCCTTTCTGATCAAAAAGGGGTATTAAACGGCCTTTTGAGTTGAGCGAGTATGTTCCAAGTTTTCAGGTAGAGCTTTTGATATACGAGCTCGTAATTTCCATCTTATACGGTCTCGGGTACGTATCCTTATCCGGTCGCCAGTATTACGACAATCGTGAGAGAGGTACGGGTTACTATCTGAGCTATCTCGATGTCTACTAGCTACCCGAGGAGGTTGGCGAGTGTACAATGTACCTCTACACCCTTCGCAACAAAGTATTTTGAAACTGCTTGAATCCGAAGGTATCTGTGACACCAGTTTGAGTAAACTAATATCCGAAAAAATGGACAGCGTTTGACCAGACGCTACGCAAATTGACAGACGACTACCCAAAAAAAGATGAAATGAGTTTGACGATTCCCCAGGAAAACCTATGATGTAAATCCGGATAAACAATCTTAAATAATACACGTGATCTGAAAGAGTTCAACAGGATCGACTGAAATGATGAGTCCCTTCTTCCCTTTATATATGAAAAAATGAAGATACATGGACCGACTACGCAAGAAATATTCGTAAACTTTGGAGTAGCTGGAACACAAACAGTGTATTAATGAACATATCACAACACTACAATATTTTAGCAATACCAGGCAATAATATATAATTTCTTACCTTC
>JAGDQP010050881.1:2456-14138 GCA_022664845.1 Lepisma saccharinum | reverse complement strand
TATTACTTTTTAGTGCGAATTGTTTTGAGTTATTTCGCTGTTCGGATACTTTTTCCCAATCTACTATTTTGTGGCCCAAATCCTAAAATAATTACGCTTTTAATATATATATATATATATATATATATATTTATATTTATAGAAGTATTAAAATAACAATGTAATATTGTATTGTCATCCGACTTATGTCACTGTGCAAAATTTCATCATTGTATGGCGTCGGGAAATAACTTAAATTAACGTTGCAAGATTTGAGAACACCACGAACCATTCTGAACTAAAGAAAACACTGTAAAAAGCGGGCTTTTGAAACCGGAAATTTGAATTATTATAATTATGTTGGATTTTCTAAGTGTATTCAGTTGAAATTATTTATGATTCTTACAGCAAGCCTCCGTAGCTCAGTGGTAGAGCGTTGGTGTAGCATTCGGGAGGTCGTGGGATCGATCCAAGCGGCCAACCATCCTGACTGAGGTTTATCCAGGGATTTTCCAAAGTCACACCCGGAAAATGTCGATATGGCACCTTCAACATAGGCCTTGGTCGACACCTTTCCGAATCCTTTCCCCTCTCCTGTCCTGGCCTGAGCCTTAGATGCCTAAAGGACTTAAATAAAATTCAAATTAGGATTCTAACGTGTTTTAGGTCAAAAGTATTCTGCAGTGTTTTCTTACCGGGTTGTAAGACAAAAATACGGAGAAGTTCTTGGATAAACATCTGCTTTTCTTCAGTAATATACATCTTTAATAAAGTTAACACTTGCACAAGGTTTGAGATATGCATCCCTTTCCTATCCCTTTCAGTTCGTGAAAGAAGTTGGAATTTACTCTGTGTTTGCGTGGGTACTGACGCTGGCTCTTCCGCTCTCATTACAGATTAACTTTGGACTAAGGACGGAGCAAGAGTCATAAAAGCTATACGGTTTCCTTATCTTTGGCTTTCATAGGTTTCCTTTTTGTGTGTTTATCCGGCAATAATAAATTGATCCTCATTGAGAACGTGACAAAAACGAGATTCCGGCAGACTTAGAAGCAGGAAATGTGGAAACTCTCTCTCCTGCGACATTATCGGGATACTCAGTCACTACTGAAGATTCATTTTGCTTCTCTGTTTTCTTCTGCCGGAAACCAAACAGCGAACTAGAGCAGGAGAGAAGAGAAGAAACCGATTCTTTAAAATTACTGGAACAGTTGTTCCTGGAGCATCACAGTAAATAGAATCATGAAGAACGGTAGTTCTTTGAGTGACGCTCACACAAGAGTCTGTTAGCGGCACTCACATTATATACAGCTAGTTTCGGATCTAGCGAACTATAAGCTCGATTTTGATGCTTGAACTTGCATTTGGAAGATCTTTGCCATGCTAAGAAAAAAAAATCTGGGTCGGTAGGACCTCCCTGGGACCACCTATTGCGGTTCGAAAAAAATCAAAATTTCTGATGATAGCACTGACCCCAGACCACATAGGCGGCAGAATTTTCACAAATGATCGGAAAGTGTGTCTGTCATTCTGTCTGCCTTTTTGTTTTAGCTCTAAATGGTTGGTACCAGGGGGTTTTGGGGGTCAATTGCGGGCCCCGTTGGGGTAAAAAATGCTTATTTTTAATAGAAGTTACCGTTTTCGAGATTCGGAGCCTACCATAGACCAAAATCTATCTTTTGTATGAAGACTATGCACTTTTTAAAAATAGACAACCTTATAAAATAAGTGATATCAGTATTAAAAACCCTTCGGGGTAAAGGGAAGAGTGACGCAAGATGGCGGAAGGGAGTATACTCAGTCTTTTAATTTTATTAATTATATTACAAAGGAAACACCTCCGCCATAGTGACACAAAGAAAGTCACTCGCAAAATGGATATCACTTCTTTTGTGAATACCATTCTTGTGTCATTCTTCCCTTTACCCGGGAGGGTTTTTTATACTGACTACTACCTAACTGAAAATCAGACGCATTAAGATGCCTTGGGAGTCACACTTACAGCATTTTATTATTATATTTTTAAGATACCGTAAAAATTAACAATATTGTAATCTTCAAGTGGGACCCAGGTTGCGTATAGTGGTTTAATGTGCCGAATGGATAAGTATGATGTACCGAATAACGAGATGCAGTATCAGATAGTTTGTCTTGTAATAGGAAGAATCCCAGTTCAACCTTTCTAAAGTATTCTCCGCTTGCTTGCGGTTACATCAATAGTCTATCTTATTCCTTCAATAGTACACAATTTTCAATACAGATTGCGTTTTCAAATTATTATTATTATATAGATTTATACACATATGGCCACGCACTTGTCATTGAATACTACTTTACACGATATTTCTAAACACAATAAATAATCGATTTATATTTGAAAAATGCTACTGAAACAGAAAACCAAGTAAGAAAATTCACATTGGAAGGGCTTACCTCGGGTAACGAAGCGTCAGCGGGTTTCACCGTGGACCAAGGGAGCGTTAAAAATGTCCAGTGTAATATTGTATTCTAGCAAGGTGTTACTGGTGTGAAAATTAGTTTTGTTAACAAATACAGCTTTGTATATACAATATTACACTGGGCGTTCACACATGTATAATCTATGCTGATATATATCTGCTTACATGGTTACAAATATATGTGCTTATTTGTGTGTAAACACCACGTTCCCAGTTGGATTATCACTACCGTTTGACGTTATCGATTCGAATTACTGGTATTATAAACCTTCATCTTCCGAACCGTAAATGTCCTCACTATTGTATACATGGCTCTCAGTATCACTTACCACTTCATCTAGGCCACTTTCGTCTTCATCTTCCCTAACGTCAGACAGTTACTCTGCTATTTCTCTTTCTAACAAGTATTTACTCATTTTTGTTATATAAGACATTAAAAACTTTACAAAAACTGTTCACAACAGGTAAAACTGTTCTAAAATAAGTGTCTTCCTTCCACAGCTAGTAGTAAAGATGTATACACGTCATTTGCCAAATATATATCTACACCGTTGCCAGCTAAAAGTTGTAACTAAACAAAAAAGTTCTTAAAGTTCCAATACCCGTAATTGGACCAAGGTGGGTGGGTGGGGGGTTATATTTTGTATCCACCGTCGGTATTTTGATTTATTATTCAGAAAGAAAACAGAAGAAAAAGACATGGAAAGTATTATTTTAGGCACTTACTGACACAAAATAAAAATATGGAGAACAGGGGTCATAAGAATTCAAGATGAAACACCAAAATTTCAAAAGTGTGGACATTTTATAACCCTCTCCCCTTCCTTGATCCTCGCAGGTTTAATGGATAGAGACTTTAGGGGAAAGTATTGTAAATTTGAAGTTTTTGGCAAACTAAGCTTTACGTCGTTATTTTTTGCGATTTGTAATTAATTTCTAAGAGACGTTGCTAATGTGAAAATATTATCGTACGCAAATAAAGTTCAGTAAAACTTTAAGAATGACGACTCTATTTTCAATTTACTATAAATTTTTGATTGTAAAATATCCTCTTCTTGCAAAGTATTCATTTATTGCCAACAAATGAAACTTTTACAAAAATGAAGATTCTATGTTTCTTATATTTGAATATCGAGAGTCAAAATAAAAATGTTACTTAGTTTTCTCTATTAAAGCTACAATAAAAATACGACAATAACAAGCTATTTTTTATGTGTAAAATTGTGTAGTTACACATTCATTCAAATTCTTGACCCAAACAAAATTTTACGTACCGTACGAAATTTTACATCTTACACTTTACAAAGAAATATGGTTTGTGTTGAAGTCACAACAAATTCATGTACATCTACCAAACAAAATTACGCTGAAACTATCTGGACATGGCGTTGTTTAAAAAGTGTCCATCTGAGAACAATCTGACTTATATCAAGACCATCTACAATATCCTTCTCGGTACACAGTATCACAAGGGAATCTAGTCTATTGTCCGTTATTGTCGTACGTATATATTTTTTTTAACTTGTTTTAATTTGCTGAGCGCTCTTTCATTAGATGCAACTGACACTGGGCGAGGTGGTAAATGCTGTTTGCTAGTGGTACTACATTTTTCATAGTTTGAGCTTTATTCATTACACTTGATAATGAATGATACTTCACTCACGCACTGATCACCGAGTATTTCCAACTCCGATAGCACTGCAAAAGTATCAAATTTTAATGCCGTTGGATATAAAGAAACTGCTCCTTCAACACGGCTAATACTAATATTTTCTCTCTTCATGGGTGTACTGAAAATTGAGAAAAGAGGTTTGACTATTTCTGTGCACTTCTTCCGATTTTCCTTGGATAAGATAAGTAGCGTATCTAACACTGCTATAAACTCCTTTGTACAGAAAAACTTCAGCGTATGATGAACTTGCGGCTCAGCATTGTCATCCAGACGTTTAGGCGCAACATGACGACGATGATGACGATTGAAGTCAATTTCAGCATCAACACCCAAAGAGTCTGCATACGAAATTGCACTCAAAATCAGATTCTTCATTCCTTCACTATTTTTCCTGATATCTTCCAACGCTTTTATGGCGCTCTCAATGAGAACGAATGCCTCAGGAATATTTAGTTTCTACTCTTCAAGTTTCTGTGTTAAAATCTTAACCTTATACATAATATTATTGATAAACATTATTGAAACAATGAAGTCAAAAGACAACAATTTCTTGCTCAGACCAAGCGCTGCGGATTTTGTGTTACTATCAAGCTGGCAAGATGTAGACATTTTATTTAGAACCTTAATGATTTCATGCCCAGAGTGCTTTGACTGATTCGGCTCCCCCTGTGCAGCCGGTCTTTGAAAGGTTACGCAAATGAAGTGCTGCTTCAGATTTGGATTGTTTAGTAAATTTGCAAGGACACTGAAGAAATCCCTAATAATACCACTTGCATCACAACCATGTTGCAGAAACGTGTTAAGTCTTTGTGCCTGACAAGGCACGTAAGGGATTTCACGACCTACAATTTCAGATAACTTTCTCTGTGCTCCTTTACTCTCTCCTGACATATCGCTGGCACAATCCTAAGACGCTATGTGGTTCAAATCCAATTCATTACTTACAAGAACGTCAGTTTGTTTTTCAGTTCCCGCTCCAGTTTTGTCAGAAAGTTCAACAACTTCAAAGAATTCATCAAATATGTTTTCTTGTCTCTGTTGCAAGCAACTCAATGAATTCATTTCGGGATTTCCCCTCCTAAGTAAGGTACATGATATGGTCGCAAATTCCGGTCATCAAGCCACTTTTTCATTACATTACAATGCCTAGACATAAGCCGAACGAGCTGTTAATTTCCATTACAATCATCGTCTCCGCCACGAAATGCCAAATCCTGTCTTCCTAAACTACGAGCGTCGTCTATTAAAATTCTTAAAGCCTGTGTATTGTAAACATTCTGCTCTTCTTGTCTAATCATCTCATTTCGTTTTGTTTTATTTAATAGATTAGTTGTGTTTGAAACAAAATTGCAATAATCCTGAAGTGCTGTTTTATATGCTTTCGAAGAAAAGTGTCGTCTCAAATTTGCTGTCTCTAGACTTTCCAGTAGCTTTCAATACTGTCGAATCGACTCTACAAATAGCGATTCTGCAGTTTTATTTTTGATTGTTGTGCTAGATATATATATATTTGACGAATCAAAAGCAACGTTTCTGAATAGGATTTAACTATCGAATACAGGTTTAGATAATTTTATGCTCCTCTGTTTCAATACTACAGAAGTAATGGTCCTAATAAATCCCGACAAGCATGTGGATTTGCCGAACTGTTTAACAATATATAATAACGAAATGAAACCGTTCATAAAATATAATGTATTTGCCGAATTGGTAATAAATTTGACGAATAACACTTCTATGCGCCTCTACCGAAACGATATTTTTTTCTTGATTAATATCAACTTGATTCTTATTAAACGTAAAAACATAATGTTTGTTTGAATTCCGGAGTCGCCGTAGCTCAGGCGGTAGCGCATCTGGCCTTCGAATCGAGCGGCTCGGGTTCAAATCCCTGCCAGGACACTGGAGACTTTTCTCACAGTGTTCCCATACACTCAGCCTCCTATCAAATTGAGTACCAGAGTGTCCTTGGTACTCCTGGGCACCTTGGGAAGGCAAAGGCGGTCGAGCGTGGGACTGAAAACCCCACCTCACTTCGTATCGTAGGTCAAGAAAATGTGGGGCGCTACCTCCACATCCCCCATGCGCCGTTCACGGCGCGTGCATATCGCAAGCTCCTCGCTAAAAATATATTTCTTATCCTTTAAATTGTTAATATTATTTATTTGAGTTAGTTCGGGAGCCAAAGTGCGAATTTCGGATTTTGCCGATTTATTTTGGCACTCTGGATCACTGTGTATATTCAGTACATCGCCATTGAATCCGCCGTAAGTTTACACTAATTTATACTATAAATTTCATTTATGTTTATCTCTATAAATGCAACACGTGATAATAGTTGTCCAAGGAGGCCCCCCCCCCCCCGAAAAGAATAGCTAGCACCGTACGTGAAACAACTGTTTGAGCGAGTGAGGTCGATCGATAAGAGAGGACGCTTAGCCCTTCCGAGAGCTCCTACCTGCAGGAGAACCTGGGCAGGCTTCTCTTCTTTCGCCACAATTTTCTCTCTTTCTCTCTCTGCTGAACGGTGCTCAAAACACGTGATTCTGCGAAAATTGGGAACAATGTGACATTACTATGAGAACAATCTGGGCCCACGTTTTTGTGGAGATTGTTTGGCCTTTCCATGTGAAGAGATGGACCAGAACGTATAATGTTTCTGTTATGTTGCTTCTGTCTACTATTTACCCTAGATAATTACAAATAAACAAACAAACAAAAAAAAAACAAAAAAAAACAGTGGATTAAAACGAAAATATGACGAGATTTTTTAAATATATTTACTTATTTTCTATTTATGGGCTTGATAGGCATCTGTGGCCTAATATAGCCTATATATGGTTTAGTGGTTACCATCGCTAACTGCAGATCGTGGGGTTCCGGGTTCGATTCCCGGATCTGCCAAACGTTTTTTTTTTTTTTTTTTTTTTGCAAAGCGAGAGGATCTTGAACGATGTCCACCCAGCATCGTGATGTAACTGAGGAGCTGCTGTGAATAAAAGACAGTGGCGATCACAGTTGAGAGCTTCGGCGTCTGGTCAGCGTGGGAGCAGTAGACCAACTCCAACCTCCGGGAGAGGCCTCATCCAGTAGTGGATTGAATATGGGTGTGGATTTTAGCCCTCCGTGTTCCTTGGGTCCATGCGCGGGAGCTAGAGTTATTTTAAATTACCAGAAGTGACTGTACTGTCGTATAATTAATAAAAACAGTAATTTCATTGTTGAAAACAATAAAATAAGTATATTGTTGCCATTTCTAAGTCAGAAATAAATAACTAGTTTAGATTTGTAAATTCAAACTTCGATTGTTGTAAACCAAAAATATTTAGATTTAATGTTTTAAACCAGATTTGTTATTAATAATTTAATGTTATAAAAGTATTAGTATTAAAAGTAATTGTAGTAGTATTAGTAGTAAACACTAGTAGTTGTTGTAGTATTGGTTTTAGAAATTAGTAGTAGTAGTAGTAGTAGTAGTAGTAGTATTACGACTATTAGACGGGCGAGTACTTTGGGTATTCTTTTAATATATCTGCGGGATAAAGTCTTTCAGCGAACCTCTTTCCAGCAAAATGAACTGCAGAAGATATGGCGAATAGAGGCTTCGTTCAGGTACCATTACGGTATTCGCCATGTTTAGATTGGCAATTACATTTACTAATGCAATAGTTTTTTTTCTAATTTTGTGTAATATAATTTGTTTAATAAATTCGTCCTGTTCCTTTTGTAGTTAGTGTAACTTTTCAATACATTGATCGCATTTTCATTTGATTTTTTATATACCCACAGAGAGGTTTGGTTGCTTTATTTCAGTTTTATGTAAATGGTGGTTTAATGCCGTATGTTGGGCTCTTGTTCGCCACATAGATACAATGACTTGTCTAGGTAATTTTACCACTGTTTTATTTAATTCATAACAATAATTTTTAAATGGAGAATTTAGATTCGTTAACTCTATATTTTCCTATTTCCAGTTATTTATTCTATATATCCTTTGTCTTCCTGATATTTGATAAATCAATGAAGAAAATCTGAATACACAACCAATCATGCATATCCGTGTGCGGAGGGTTGGGGATAAGGTTTAGATAAGATTTCACACACGAATGAACTTTACATCTGATTGTAATCCAATGCCATTAGGAAATTTAGTATGATCGTAAACATAGATTATCACTATCCTCTTATTAGTGTTAGAAAAGATAAAAAAAAATCTTGTACAATAAATCACAGGGGATTTAGTTAATGTGTAACTGGTGTCCATTGGCTGTGAACAAGAGATCGTTATAAATCCGGCTATTGTTGAATTACAGCGACGAGCCATCATCAAGAATCTGTTTTTATGGTGTTCACAGCATTGAACCACTAATACTTTGTTCAATTGAAATGACTGAAGTGAATTTCATTAGTTACTTAAGCATCAATAACTAATACCAAGAAGAAAGTAGGTTTGTTTAAAGTTAGGACGGGCCCAATCAGGGTTTCCGCCAGGATTTTCAGTCTGGGTGGGGTGTAAAGTCAAAATTGGGAGGGTGTAAGTAAAGTTTTGTACGGTTTCTATCGATTTTTTTACAGCAAAATATTTTAAAGTTGGGGGGGTGGGGTGTCAAGACTTTGGGGGGTAAATATCCCAAACAGGGGGAAGGTCTGGCGGAATCGCTGGGCCCAATGACAACCACGTATAAGATGGCAGACAATATCAATAATATTTATACCTTACAGTTCAGCTTTTAGTGCCTAGGCTTTGGGAATCAAAATTATTTATTACTTAAGTCCCAACACATTTAAGAAAAACTTAATTGTAATTTGTAAATAATGTATTAGTTTAAATGTGTCCGTTCAATATTCCACCGTCAGGAACGTTATGCTTTTCTCACTCCGCTGTTGGAATACATATTTCCTCGCGGTAAGCATGCATAGTTAGAACAATATATAATAGATATAGCTTACAGAGTACATCAGAAAAACGGAAATTTTCACTCTTTTTCTCGATGAGAAATTGATTTCATCGATAATTATTGAATTTCAATCGAAAAGAGTTTTTTTTAACTAACGCTCTCGCTTTGGCTAGAAAATGTGATCTTTTAAATTGGATTCCGATGTTTTACGGATGTAATTTATTCTTCAAACTTGAAAGCGTGATTTCTCATCTTTTTAGAGAGGTTCACAATGCATCGTGGGTATTTATCATGTTTGTTTTCGGCCATTTGTTGCCGCGATGGTTATTGAAAGACGAAGCCCTACTGTGAAGTTAATCGCGTTTAATTTAAAAAAACAACAGCAGAGTGACTGATGACTTTCCTCAACATATTAAAAGGCGTCACGAGTAAGATAATATACTGTATATACGAGGAACCTTTCAGCGTTATTCTCAAGTACATGACGGGACAAAAGAGATTCTTTAGAAGACGTTCTCTAAGAGCTGCCTGGATAGTATAGGGGATAAAGCTCTGAATCGCTGGCCGGGAGATAGGACGTTCAATTTCCGCCGAGGTCATTTTTTCTCATTTTTATGCAAAAGAACATTACCTTTCTTTTTCACTACTTATGACTAAATGCTATCTTTTGCTTCTTTTCAGATTTTCAACACTTTATTGCGTCGTTTTCATGTTCAAAAACATGAAAACTTCATTTGAATAGATGGAAATTCACTTGAAAGAGATTACATCCCCATAAAAAAAAAACTACTATAGATCTCATTTTTTTCGAGCGGAAATTTCTATATATATATATTTTTTTCGATGAAAGTACGTTTTAAAAGAGTGGTTTCTAGAGCTTTGACGTAGCATTCGGGAGGTCGTGGGTTCAATCCCAGCAACCGACTATCCTGACTGAGTTTTTTCCAGGGTTTTCCCTCAGTCGCACCAGGCAAATGTCAGGATGGTAGCCTTCAATTTAGGCCCTGGCCGACACCTTCCCACATCCTTCCCTTCCGCTATCCCGGCCTGAACCTTAGATATCTAAAGACCATAAAAGTTCAAATTTAAGAGTGGTCCCGCTTTCGTAAGATGTAATAATCCGCTCTTCCGAATTTAGTGTGTATGGTACACAGTGAAAGAAAACTTCTATACAACACAAATGTACGTTTTCCTCGGGGTGGCCAAGAGGTATAGAGCACTCGCCTTCCGTGTGCGTGGTCACGGGTTCAAATCCCTCCGGGTTTCCATTGAACGCAGTGGTTCGGAGCCCACTTTACTAAAAACTGTAGGTCCCGTCCTTAGAAGCTTATTTAGGACATTAATAACAACTCACAAATGTACATTAAATTTGAATTTATTTATTGTCTGTAGGAACCTCGGGCTCAGGGTATAGATGTATGGAAAATGTACACCTATTTCTTAAGGGTTCGGTTCGTTTTGTCGACAATCATTTTGTCGACAGATTACTTTGTCGACACCACTTCGTCGACAGTTCACTTTGTCGACAGGTACGTTTCGTCGACAGCTCATTTTGTCGACAGGTACGTTTCGTCGACAGCTCACTTCGTCGACAGGTACGTTTCGTCGACAGTTCACTTCGTCGACAGGTACGTTTTGTCGACAGGTACGTTTCGTCGACAAGCCACTTTGTCGACAGGTACGTTTCGTCGACAAGCCATTTTGTCGACAGGTACGTTTCGTCGACAAGCCACTTTGTCGACAGCTCACTTCGTCGACAGGTACGTTTCGTCGACAAGCCACTTTGTCGACAGTTCATTTCGTCGACAGGTACGTTTCGTCGACAAGCCACTTTGTCGACAGCTCTTTTCATTGATAAGTACAGTTCATTGACAGTTTATTTAATTTACCGTCTTATTTCGCCGATGATAATTTTATGGACACTATTTTCAGTCAAGGCTACAGTCTAGTTTCACCCATAGAGGATTTAAGCGGTGTGTTTCAACTTATGCGTAAAAGAATATACAATATAATACATTATTGTTTTACTTTGCTGCAACATATATTACAACCTTCTACAATAGCTTCTTCCTCCCCTATCGCATTATTTTTCTCGTGTCTCTGAACTATCCGGTTGGGGAGAAAGGTGATAGAAAATTTAAATACAGAAAATTCAATTTTGTGCCACCTGTTGAGCACTTTTTGCGCCACTTTTAATTCAGAAATACAGAGCATATGATAATTACAAGAAAATATTAGAGAATTTTCTTGGTCTTGGGCGTCCGCAGGCAATAGCGCAAGAGGGGCATGTGCCCGGACACGGATTTTTTTAAAAACTGATACTAAACATTCGTATATTTTTTGTAATTGAAATGAGATATAGGTTATTTTATTCTATGCACGCATTTATTAGGCCTATATTAGTGAAGTGTTTACTCCACGTAGTACTACGGGCTTCTGACTTGCAGTGCAGAATAGTCACTTTTGTAATAGTACAGTGCTATTCTAACATCAGTATTGTCATTATTTTATAAATCCCAGATCATTAATATCAGGGTTTCCGGCAGGATTCTTAGTTTGAGGGTGGGGTGTAAAGTCAAAATTGGGAGGGTGTAAATGGAGTTTTGCACGGTGTCTATTGATTTTTCACCGCAAAAATATTAAAGTTGGGGGGTGTTGTCGATAATTTAGGGGT
>JAGDQP010050880.1:0-14138 GCA_022664845.1 Lepisma saccharinum | reverse complement strand
GCTCTGCCAGTTCCAATATGACATGATATTCAATTATCCAATCACTAATCTACTCTCACTTCACTAGCTGATTTCCAATTGATGGCATTCATATGATGTTGAACCGGGTGGGTCTGTCACTTATTCGTAGATTTGAAAATTTGCAGTAGATTTGTAAAATGTTGACAAGAAAATGTGTTATATTAATAGAATCTGAAGAAAGTTGTAGTACTGTCTGAAACAACTATGTAAATGTTTAATTTTAGGTGTAACAATTTATTAATTACTTTGCTAAATAACTGTTTATTTGTAGCTGCAAATCATGAAATAGTTCGGCTTAAGCCGTAGTGACTAAAGGTCATAAATGAAATTTAAATTCACGGGGTAGCTAGTCGAAGCTTTTATTTGTTGAATTTCATGGTATTGGTTGAAATGTTGAAATACAGGATGCGGTAACAGAACCTGATGTTTTTAAGTGACATCGACAAACAACCATTTCGTGTAAGAAATTGAATTTAATACATGTTATGCTACATCGCAAAGCATTTAGGGAAATTAGCGGTGCGGGTATTCGAAATGAGTTGTTACTAAGGAGTGTTTAGAAAATTCTGTTCGTGAGGTGGCTACCGTTGCTGCGAACACATTCCTGGAGACGGTCTCTGAATATTCACATAACACTGCGTAGAGTTGTGTCAGCAATCCCAGCTGCCGCGTCCCTGATGTCTTCCTTCAACGAGTGGATGTCGGTAGGACGGGTTTTGAAAACTTCACTTTTCATGTAGCCCCACAAGAAAAAATCACAACGATTCAAGTCGGAGGATTCTGAGGGCATTCAATCTCTTCTCGACGTGAGATCACCTTGTTCGAGAACATGTTGCTCTTTGATTGTATGTACGTATGGGCCGTGGCCCCATCTTCAAGAAACTATATTGTACGGGTTATCATAACTATGTCTACTCAACTCAGGTTCCACAAATGTATGGGATTTCCCCCCGACTTGATTCCTTGTGATCTTTTTCTTGTGGGGCTACACGAAAAGTGAAGTTTTCATAACTCGTTCCACTGACATCCACTCGTTGAAGGAAGACATCAGGGAACAGGAAGCTGTAATCACTGATACAACTCTACGTAGTGTTATGCGGAAAATTTAGAGGCCGTCTCCAGAAATGTGTTCGCAGAAACGGCAGCCACGTCACGAACACAATTTTATAAACATGAACACATCCTTGGTAACAACTGACACCGCTAGTTTCCTCAAATGCTTTGAGATGTAGCACAACATGTATTAAATTCAATTCCTTAAAACAAGTGGTTGTCTTACAAATGCCAGATTCAGTTGCCCCACGTTGATTTAGCCTTAATTTAAAACAAAAGTCTCGAAATTATTTATTGCAACTGCGTATGGTGCTTATAAAACTACAAAATCGTGGTTATGATAAATCTGTAGCGTTTGTGAGTCCTTATTTTAAGTCACAGCATAGAAATTGTCGATAAAAATTAATTTAATCTCATTCTTTTCTTCTATAGGAACTTCTAATATTCCTGGGCCTATATCAGCTCGTTTGGTGATTTGGATCTCTTTTTTCATTGCTCTTGTCGTATACAATGTATACTCTGCTGTTCTAATATCGAGGCTAGCAATCACAAAGTGGAATTACCCTTTCAATACTTTGACAGAACTCTTACAAAATAATGAATATAATCTAGGAATTGAAGATGGAACTGTATTCATTGATAGCTTACAAGTAAGTCCCTAGCTTTTACAAGCTTTTTATTAACTTACTCTGCAATCATGTTTCATCTCTGGTACAAATCTTGTCATTGATTTTTAACTTACTTTTCATCATCCGATTTCTTTAAAATTTTGTAAACTTGCTTGCTTTCGATGTCAATACAATATTCAATCATTAGAAATATGACAGAATAATCCAGTTAACTGTAATTAATTAAAAAAGAATTATTTAATATGGACTTTTTTATCCTAAAATAAATACTAGACTGCAACGATTTTGGATTTTAACTGGTTACAGAACACTAAATGATTTGGGTATGCGAAGCTCTTAATATAGAAAAAATAAATTAAAATAAGAGTTTTTAAAAAACACGCTTTTTTAAGCAAAGAAAAATTGACTAAAAGTAAAAAATAATAAATTTATGAATCGGAAAATAAAAGCGTGGGTGCTCTTGCTTACCTATCGTAATATCTAAGAGCACCCACGCTTTTATTTTCTGATTCATAAATTTATTATTTTTTACTTTTAGTCAATTTTTCTTTGCTTAAAAAGCATGTTTTTCTAATCCTTTCTTAATTTATTTTTAAAGGCTCCCTTTATGCAGTATCTAAGTAGCATTATTCGAGGTTGGAAGTTACAAAATAATAGGCTAAATCGGAAATGACTAGCACGTTAGATAACGTTGATTTTTCTTTGTTAGGTTTTATGAATGACTGTCATAAGCACGTACATAATGATCCTTTAGAATGTGTAAAAACATGCTGTAATAAGGCATTTCTCAGGATTCAATTTAGCCTCGAAAAAAATTAGAATCATTCTAAGTAATAAGCCATACCAGTTCCTACTTATCTTTATAGTATGAAAGCATATTGGAAATTCCATACAATGTGTCATAGTGATGTCATCGTATCTAGAAATTGTCAATTTATCACTTCAAATAATCCTCTTTGCCTACAACAAAGTAAGTTTTACTGGATTTTTTAGGTTTGGCGCGTAAAGTTTAAGGTTTTGAGAAACGATGCATGCGAAGAATGACGTGCAAAGATCACCTCACATACATTCAGATAATACAGACATATGGGAGATGTTCCTAAAGCTGTGTAGTATGCGCGGCAGCTTCTAATAATACAGGAATTCCACCAGGATTTTCTGTTTGTGGTAGGTGTAAAGTCAAAATTGGTAGGGTGTAAAAGTGGAATTTTTGCAAGGTCTCTATCAATTTTTCACCGTACAAATTTTAAATCTGTGGTAGCGCTCAAGAAATTAGAGGTGACACCCCCACAATCACTGTAACACCTCGAAGTGTAACCTAGGATCGATTCGTCCCACAAAATTTCTAACAGAGTATCACACGTTTCTTATGTTTCATCATATTCAGACATTTTCTGTCCACTGCTGGATAGAGGTCTTCCCACTTTTTGACAGTCAATCTCGGGCAGTTGATATACTCACCCACGTACCACTAAAAAAAAAGGCTTTATTTCGTCTATTCATTTTGCATTTCGTCATCTTCTAGGTGGCTTCTTTTCTCTGTAGAACATTTGTAGTCCATCTTCCTTCCGCCTGTTCTTCTAGCTATATGATTGGCACATCCCCACTTAATCTTCTTCGCAGTGCTGATCACATCTCTTTGAGTTAGAATCCATTAATTTATCTTCTTGTCCCTCCTAGTCATTCCTAGCATATGCCTCTCCTCCACTTTATGTGTAACTGTTAAATGCACGTGTCATTTGTACATCCAGCATCCAAGTCTCACAGTAATTCTTACATTCCGTAATATTCTTATTTCTTACTTCTTGCGTTGTGGTCTGTACTTCTGAACTTGAAGTAAAGATGATTATATCATCAGCGAATTGAAGATGGTTAAGGTATTCGCCATTAATTTTTATTCCAACTTCCTCCAAGCCTAAATTTTGAAACACTTTCCCCAGAGCCGCAGAAAAAAGTTCTGAAGAGATTGAGTCTCCTTGCGAGTCCCTTGTTAAATTATTTGAAGCGTGCCCCTGCTTAGACCTACCTTTTGATGTAGAGGATGGACCGCCGAGTATGTCTTGTAGTAATGTGATTTATGTAGCCAATCTTAGTGGAAACACATATTCATTACTTGTTTACATCATCGGTTAAATGCTGCATGGTATGGATACCTTTTTAAAAATCGTAATATTGGTTTTCTGCATTATTAGGATTCGCAAGATGGTCTTCTTCAAGAAATGTGGAGAAAGATATCGCAAAACGAAAATAATATTGCTCTAAACGTAAAGGAGGGTTTGGAAAAGGCATGCAGAAGTAATTATGTGTTTCTGAGTACCTACGTGGAAACAGATCACAAACCCTATAAGACCAGCTGCAAGTTGGACAGTATTATCATTGATTCTTGGAAGGACCGTGCATCTATAGCTGTCACCAAGGACTTTCCCTACAGGCATCTTTTGGACTATTAGTAAGTTGCTACTCAAATCATTAAGATTTTACTTTCAAATATAATCACTCTCCTTCCGAAAAAAAATAGCTTAAATAGAAATTGGCTGCACTTTAGATACTTCCCCAGACGAGGAATCAGTTTTTTCGGAAGATTGATTTTGAATCCCTTTTCAAAAGAATATAACCATTAAACTCGATTAAGAACGGCTTAACGAGTAAAATATTGTGGTACGGTAACATAACAAAATATAATCTAAATATTTTGTCTAAGAAGCTAATTTTAGCAAATTTTTATTCAAATAATTACTGATATATTTTTCTTTCGTTTGTCATGTCCCCACAAGAAAGAAATTTAGTTGTTTTCAAATAAAATGAAGACGTACAACATTGTTTCATCAAAACAAGACTTGTGTCTCAACATAGAAATTCCTATTTCCGAAAGCCTGAAGTAACACGACTGAAGGTTGATTTCCTTGGAAGCTTGCGATTTGGGTGAATAGCCAATTGAAACACGTGTTCGCGTAATAAAACACGTGTTTCAAATGGCTATTCACCTTAATCGCAAGCAACGCAAGCGTTCATTAAAATCAGCCTTTAATAAGGAAGCTTCAATGAGACTTTCTGTGTTGAGACACTTCCATAATAAGGAATTGAAAATCTGAAACGATATTCTTCAGGAATTTTTTTATGCCTTCTTCAAGACATTTTGATGCCAACTACAGCACTAACTCATAAATTAAATTAAACGAAAATGTACTTTATTTTATCATTTCTAACATGTAAACAACGAAAACAATAAATTAGGTTAATTGTTCATCAGATAGGGGAGAGTTGGTCAGAATTGGATCTTACTTAATGCAAGATCTAAAGTTTCTAGTGTGACAAATGTTATTCAAAATTGACAAAAAGTATATCTGCGTTAATTGGTTAACTCGACTTTTTCCTTTCTCTTCAAATGGGTACAAGTATCCGACTTTGGCACACACTGATGCGATAAAATAGGATACTCATAGAAATAGCGTGCTAATCAGTTCTACTTTACTATAGCGATATGCATTGCATTAAAACAAAAACAAAAGGAAAGTAATGGTAACGCATTAGAGAGGAAAGTAAAAAGCCACAAAGTTTTCATTGAAGAGGTATTACGGTTAATTTAATTTAGTAAGCAATATATACGTATTTTAACTAGGTAAGAAGCTATCTCGTTTTATCATATCACATATTTTCTACTACGTTTAATCATACCATGTAGTATCTAGTTTTACCCGACTATACACTGAAAAAACATTGTGGCGTTTTCAGAAAACCTAAACAGGTTAAATATTTAACGTGAAATTGTAACCAAGGAACTATTTGCTTGAGTTACACTTTAAATATAATTCGAACAACAAAATTATTTAGTAAAGCATTTCTAACGATGTACTTTACAGGAAACGTTCCCACTTGTTTTTGCATAATGTGAACCGTCACGTTGCGAGTCTAGTTCTGCTGTTAGATGCATATTGTAGTATTTCCTTAACAATTAAATGAAGTATACTATTCAGCAAACCATCCCGTTTTATCCCACTCTCCCCTACATAAGATACAATTTTTTGTATTAACAGTTTGTATTAACTGCAACTAAGTTACCTCCAATACAACTATGTCTTATAAAGAAAGAAGTTGTATTTTACATAACAATACCAAAATGAAATTACTTATGATTTGTTTTGGGAAGCTTACAGAAAACAATAGTTGTTAATCTTTTGCCAAACAAGAACAATTACGGACCTTATTTCCTACCTTAGCCATCGTTGAAGGGTGTTGACTTCACAAAAATGCGAGAAAAGTATACTAACTTAAGTAAACTTAGTTATGCATATATTTATTTTATTTGAATCAACAACAACAACAAAAATCCTTTGCGCCATGTTATACGTTCTAAATTAATCTGTTAACATTCCGAAATTGAAATCTAGATTCCTAAATCGGAATGCAAATTTCCGATGTTTCAGAAAGTCTCGGAATATAGGAAATTAAGAATCCCAGAATGTTAAAATGTCGTAATTTCGGTTACGTAAAAAAACAACGTACAGGACGTGACTTCAAGGAATTGACAAAGATGTCATCATCTACGGTGATGTTCGCTGTGAGATTCTTTCTTTCTTCAGCATATTTTTTTGTATTTTACTTTCGTTTTACTTACATTGATTTTAAGTCTTATGTTCAAATTCTCATTACTCAACTTTGGGATTCTGGTTTGTAGTTCTTCTGTACTTGTAACGAAGGAGGTTATATAATCAGCAAATAGAATATGATGAAGGAATTTGTTATTAATATTTACTGCAACTTAATTTCAGTTTACATGTTTGAGAACTCACTCCATAGACGCACGAAATGGTTTGTGTACAGTTGCGTTTATTTGTTTAAGTAGTGTTATTGTCACTTTTGGTTAACGACTCCCTGATAATTGTAATGCTACCCTAAACTAAAAAGCCTGCTGTAAGCAGTTGTTGTAATAAGCCTAACTCTTTTTTTATATATATTTTGAGGCTATATGTAATATGAAAGTTTTAATTTGATAATTAGTATTTCCGTTTGTAATAATATTAGTTTTACATATCTATTTTGCAGCTTAAGGAAGATGCAAGAAACTGGACACTTACAAAGATTTTTAGTGAAATGGCTGAGAAAAGTAGAAAACCCAGTCAACAAGATTCGAACACTCAAGCTGCGAAATGTTCTCGCATGTTTTCTTATATTAGGCATCGGAACTATACTCTCCATTGTCATTTTATTAATTGAACATCAAATCCACAAATATAACATTCGAAGATTGATGTGTGTAACTAATATGTACTTGAAATAATGTTCAATTTAGAAGATGACGTATACTGTTACTCATTTGATCACTTTTGGATTTCTAACCATTTCTTTATCCTACCGTGTTACTCCATGCTTAATTATATTCTCAACTGATGAAGCAATTATAAACTATTTATATTTCTATCTCGCGTTATTAATTGTATGCTACTACACTATACCTAATTGTGTACCATACTATGCTACTATTAGCTGTTAAGAGCTATTACACTATGTTATTGTGAGCTATCGCAACTATCATACTGTGAGCTATCGCATAATGATTAATTGCATAGGAGAAAATAATTGTGCTTGTCTTGAAAAATTTGAAAACCCGTCGACGATGAAAATAATGTCAGTGCACTTTCTTCACAACTGTGCAGCTATAATAAGGCTTCTTTTTATACCTTTACTCTGTTAAATGTTGATATAATTTAATCACTTTCTATGCGAAAATGTGGTAATTTAAACCTCTTTTCAATGTTTATTAATTCCTTTCAAAAACTTAACATCACCGTCAACTGGAGTAACTTTGATACTGCCATTTTTTGTTGGGTGTCATGTCATGTTAAAATATTTAACTCTCACACCATTTCCATATAGGCCCAGTGTTTGATATTCAGCAGGTTCGAACCGGTTGTTAAAGTGTGGATGGTTCACCGAACCGTTAGTTAAATCAACCGAATAAATGATTGTAGGGGGTTTTGTTATCTGATAATTTAAATTTTCTGTAATGTATTAATACAAACATTTGCTACTAACTTTAAATTAAAATTGGATTGAAAATAAAGAATACCTGACAGAAAAATTGCTGTATTTAAAAAATATACATGTCTTCAAATGTCAAATAAGAAATTTAGACATTTGAGGGAGAAAAGTTTTCGGTTTGTAACAACCAAAACAATGCAGAGTATTTTGAACATATTACAGTAACTTTGCAGTTACAATTCTCTGTTTTTTTTATTATTGAAGCTAACTTGAAGGAACCAAGCAAACCAAACAATATCCTTCAGGACTAGTGTCTCAATATAGAATGTCCTATTAAAGCGAGTCCATTGTCGCGCAGGCACACTACTCCTTAAACTGTAAATAACACTGACAAGTGGCTGATTTGAATTGCTAATCTGGCGTCTTGGTAACATGTCGGAAGGTTAATCCGGAGACCCGGAATCGTATCCTGGTGTGGTTATGTTTGCATATTTTTTTTAAAGAAAAATAACTTTTCTCTTTCTCTTGTATACAACAATTAGAGAATTTAATAAAATTAGTGAATAAGGGCAAGTGGAGGTTAAGTAAGTCAGATACAGTATTTTTCTTATTGCACACGCAATTAAATCGTGTTCTTTTAGGTTTTCGAAAATCTGACTTCCTATATTGAGACGCTAGTTCCTTTAAATATTCAAATTAAAAAAAGAGGACAAATAAACGAAGTTGAGAAATTACAGTAACAGTTAAGTTTAGTCATGGCACAGATAAGAGGTTTTTCAATATCGGAGAAGGCGCAAGCCACAGCGCTGTTACCGTGCATACAGTAATGTTATCTTATCCTGAGAAACTACAGTACTTTATATCAAGAATGAGGCAGAAGTCCAATACAGATTTAGTATATAATTATATTGAGGCCTTGTATCCATACTTAATTTAATCAAAACGAGCTGACAAGGCTATGACTCGTAACTTTATTTTCAAAACACACAACAAGCGTAACAGTTTCAATGTTCTAAAAACAACTTCCTCAGACGACTCATTAATCAACATTAACAGTTCATGGAAAGCATAAGAAGGCCAAGACGTTCTTTCTACGTTATCCGCCAATCACGTCCCAGAATTCGTTTACTTTCCAAAGCTAAACAAATTATAACCAATCACAGTCCCTCACTCACAGGCAACAGCCTCTAGTCAACTATACCACTATCACTAACTTGTAACAGTAAACAACATAACAACAAAATGTAATCGAAGCTTTTTTTTTTGGCAGGGGCAACATGCTACAAAGGCTGGAAAAGAATATTAAGAGGAAATCGGAAGCGATAACAGGTTAAGAGAGTAGAAGAGTGATGAATTAAGCTGAGGTGGTGAAGTTAATAGAGGAATTAGGAATGAAGAGGGAAAGCACGGTCATGTTCAGTGTTGATGTGAAAAGCATGTTTCCGAGTCTACGTAGAGAGGAATATATTGCGTATAGTGAATAAAGAAATGGGACGGAAAGCTATAGAAGGGTGGGGTAGTGATAGAATGCAGAAGGCTCTAAAAGTGGAATGGGAGAATGAGTTTTGTAAAATAGGTGGCAAGATAGGGCGTGCAAAAGAAGGCCTCAGTATAGAATCTTGTATAAGTCCAGTGCTAGCAGATTTGGTGATGAACGATTGGGACAGGATGGTGATGAAGAAAGGAAAGGACCGACTATTGCCACTTCGCAGGTACGCTGATGACTGGGTATTTGAAAAAGCTTAAGAAGAACACTAGATATATTCATTAAGTAGCTCATTGATAACGACAAAGAGGTGCTTTTGGAAAGTGAGATTGAGATAAAACAAAGTACGTATTGTATTTCTTGGATGTCAGGATCGAGGAATGGAAAGACGGGAGATTTGTAATTTCATGGTTTCAGAGGGAATGTGCAGCAGGAGTTTTTCTGCCACAAAAGGAGTGACATTGATGAATTAACTGAAGAAAATTTCATAAGGAACATGGAGAAAAGAATAGAGGAGATTAACACGGAAGAAGATCAAAAGAAAAGAGATGTGGAAAGGTTTTGGGAACAATTAAAGGATGATGTATGTAGTGAGGATAACAGAAGAATGATCAGGAGGAGAAAATGGCACAGAAAGAAGAAAGAGGAAGAAGGAAAAGGAAGTGAAAAGAAAAAGTTACCGAGAAAATCAAGCGGCTGTTAGGAAAAGTAGGAGTAAAAACGTATTGGAAAGGAGGAAAGAGGGTCTTGCACTTAGTGTGAAACAAGAAGAAAGGTGCTCTGAAGGGAGAAGAACCACGAGGAATGGTATACAGTGTTCCGTGTATGAACTGTGAGGCAATGTATATAGAAGAGACGAAAAAGAAATTACAGAAAAGGCTTGAACAACACAAGGATGACGTCAAATTAAAAAGGTATATAAATGCTATTTACAATCATGTACAGGAAGAGATGCATAATATAGACTGGGAAAGGATGGAGATAGTAGAACAAGGGGAAAGTATATTGATAAGGAAGAGGAAAGAAGCGAGGAGAATTAGTGAAACGGGAGGAAAACTTGAAAAGCGATGAACTGGTATGGTAAATTGAGAATAAATGAGACATGGGAAGACACACTGGGAAGAGAAGAGCGGAGAAAGTATTCCAGATAATAGGGAAGCCTTTCCACTTCTGCCTGTTTGTTCTATATTATTATTTATTTATTTTTGTTATATATTTTTAATTTTTTTAAAGATTCCTTTTCATAATTTATTTTATTGTTTGCGGCTTCTTTATTTACATTTATTTATTTATTTTGCGTTTATTATTTAATCATTAATATATTACGCATTTAATTGTCTAAAAAAATTGTGCCTCGATTAAATTTCCTTGTTCTGTTGTTTCCTGTTACAAGTTTGTGATAGTGGTATAGTTGACTAGGGGGTGAGCAAAGAACTGTGATTGGCTATAATTTGTTTAGTTTTAGAAAGTAAACGAATTCTAAGATGTGACTGGCGGAAGACGTAGAAAGAATGTCTTGGCCTTCTGCTGCTTTTTATGAACTGTTAGTGTTTATTAATGTATCGTCTTAGGAAGATGTTCATAAATCATTGAAACTGTTACACTTGCTGTGTGTTTTTAAAATAAAGTTAAGTTTGATAGCCTTGTCAACTTGTTTAAATTAAATTTAGTACTGCCAGTGTGTCCCAGTATTAACTTGTTGTGCAGAACCGATTTTCTTAAGTTATTAAATTTTTATTACAATCACTGTAACATGTAGAATATGTAATAATTTTCTTCTCTTCGGTGTTAAAAAAAGCCAGTTTCCGTTTAGAAAGAGAAGAAAACAGACCTCACAAGTTCAGAGTTTAAACTTGGTGTAATTTCCCCGCTTCTCTTTTAAAGCCTAACACGTTACTCTGCTGCATGTTTGAGTAACATTTCTAATAGCAATTACCACAGGGATTGGGACGTTTTAGTGACCAAGCAAGCAACGAGGTTTTCTACTCTTTTCTCCCCTACTGAGCTTTTCAGTGCATCCGGAAGGTGATACTTGTGACGCGCATGACCTCTGCTCAAGCTGCAGGAGCCATCTGCTACTCCTTTCATTTACTTAGTTTCTCTATCTATCTGTCTGTCTGTCTGTGTGTGTGTGTGTGAGAGAGAGAGAGAGAGAGCATGCATGTGTGTGTGTGTGTGTATGAACGTGTATGTGTGTGTGAGAGAGAGAGCGTGTATGTCTGCATTCGTCCTTTTTGTTTCTTGATTAAACGCTGATTAATTCTTTTTTTCCTTCCTGCCTTTGAATAGTCATGCTAGCACAGAATGCTGTCTCATGCGCGACCCTTGAACTCTACATAAAGATACTGGAGTGACTGCTTAGTGTTGAAAGACAAACGCTAGACCAAATATTTAAACTCGTATGTCTACTTCCAGTCTAATCAGATGTGGACCAAATTTTCAGTTGTAACTCAATTTTATACGCTTCTAACCTTTTTTTATTTAAGTTTTAATTCCTGAGTTCTTCATATAATAGTATACCGTACTCTGCATGTAATAGAAAATACTGGAAATAATATTTACGTTTTTTGCAAGAATTAAGGCATAAATATAAACGGGTCACATCGCGATATTAAGAGAAAAAGCTTAGTTAGGACTGGAAATTTGGTCCATATTGGCTTAGACTGAAAGTTGACAATCGAGATTAAATGTCCTCTCCGCTTCCTGGTTTCATATATTCACGAAATTTTTGGAAGGATCAGCAGTCAGTCCAGTATCGCTTTTAGATAGAGGTCATTTCGGGCGACTCATGTAACTTTAATAGCGAAATCATAATTTTAAAGCTATGGCGTAGTAACGTTCCATTTAAAATGTTGTGTATGTACATTGTTACGCTCATTTAGTGAATCTATTTATGAGGAAAGCTCATAAAGAAAAATGTCATATTTTATTTCAAATTTGCAAGGCGTGTGTACTTTTTCTGGTAGCCCCCAGCGAGTCGCAGTTTTAGATTTACTCGTTAAAACGGTTACCCTTGATGCTGCTGTATGAGTTCTTTCATGCTAGCCTATTGTGATCTGATAGGTTAAACAAGACAATAATGATCCTCTAAATAATAAAAGAGTTAATGAAAATTACATAATTGTCCAGAGGCGGAATCGGAACTGGGTGGACGTCAGCTTGGATTCTGCAAGCAATAAAATTAAAAAAGAGCATTAGGCAAAATCAAACTGAACCACTTCGGCCCAGGACCATATGTATCATTCGGAGAAATCTAACTGAAACAAAAAATCAGACTGAATTAACTTGAACCACAACTACAATACTTACCTCCGGTACAGAACTTTTTCAGACTTCATTTCAGGAGAACAACAAATCTGTCAGGTATTTTGATTTAACTCAAAGCAAACACAGAAAATACCTTAACTATAATATTTATTTGCAAATTAAAAAGAAAAATAGAATTCTCTAGTAAATATATACTGTAGGCTCTATACAAGTAGAAAAATTCTATTATCGCCCTTTTATTAAAGTTTGGTTAATTTTTTAATTACTAGAATGATAGACTGGCTAAGAAAATAGGTCAAAATATTTAAAAGGAGCAGCTAATTGAACTTATTAGAACTGCCAATGTTTTGTAGAGGAGTATCAATAAAAAATGTCTTATTTCAAAATGAACGCTCAAGCCAGGAAACAATCCGAATAGTTTATTATATTAATGGTAGCACTGACACAAATGCCAATAATCAGTTATCTATGATTTATTTACAGCCTGAATTTTAATGAGACCACTTCTGAACTTCCATTTTCGCCTCACACCGGTTATTACGTATAACCGAACCAAAACACAATTTAATGGACTAATCGGTCCTTCTCCTGTTCCCCACGAAAGAGGCACTTATAAAGAATAAGGCGGAGAACATGCACCATTCAAAAATATATTGCTTATTACAACATTCATTACTGTCAGCATACAAATCTAGCTAATGAGATCATTGTCTCGTAGACTACCAACCTAGGAATTATGTTATAAACATTGTTAGTGAGATAAAAAATAAATCTCTACATATTACTGTTAGATCGTCTCATTTGTATCAAAGCAATAGGTCGTTAATCGGACCTCTAATTCTAGCACAACAATAAAAGAGTACAGCTATTTCTGTCTACTGCTAAACACAGTAATAAGAATAGCAATAAAAAGAAAAGAGAAAGCATCCCTTCCCCCTGATGCTCTTACCTGGAGATCGTTATTTCTAATATTTCGAGATCGTTGATAAACTTATCAATAGGGCCCGGAAATTTATGCACTTAAAATACCCAAAATATGCACTAAAAGGAGCAAAATATGCACTTTCGAAAACATGTTAACATTTTGTACGTAAATGCTTTATTCTAGTTATTGCAAAAGCCTTGAAGTTTACTGATCTTCATTGGTTATTTAGCTCACATGATATAATATGTTAAAATTTGTTGATTTTAATATTTCCACTCTCAAATTCTTTTTTGTTCACATACTCGAATGCACTTGATGACCACATGATTGGTATCTTAAAGTTTCGAACTTGAAACTTCTGTTTTCGACAAGAATGCTTTCATACTTCGAAAAGAGTTTTGTTTTTTACATGTTTGTAAAAACCGTTTGTATGTTTTGCTGTATTTGAAACTTTTTATAACATTTCAATCAGCAATGAGCATTCACACACTTTGCAGAACAACACTTTTTCATCTGTGGTAAAGTCGTCGAACATTTTCATATACGACTGCAATACTACACTCAACGGTTTCTTTCCTTTCGGCATTGTCTTTAACACAAGAAAACTTTCAACCACTAAACTACGTCACGCACACTGCAAAGCTAACGGAAAACTTGACTGGGTGATAAGGTGAGAAATTCAAAAAAAAATCCATTGATAAAGAAGCCACATGCCCAAGGCCTGTGAACCACTTTTATCATCGTAGAGTCGCTCGAGTAGAAACTCATGTTAGTAAAT
>JAGDQP010050879.1:0-14138 GCA_022664845.1 Lepisma saccharinum | reverse complement strand
CTTGCGCTATACGCCATTATCTTTTTGTTCCCTTTTTACTTTCACACCCTTACCATTTAGTTGCTTTCTTAGTTTCGCACGGCGATTTTGAAACCAGATCTTGACCTGCCTTTTGGAAAGTTTAAGCTTTTCAGCTAATTGCTTTTTCTCAACTTGTTGAATGAAATGATTGTTCAGAAATGCAAGCTCCAAGGCTTCTATTTGGTCACGTGTGTAAGGGGTTCTGTATCTCTGTCTATTAGGCCTCATCCATTCAGGGTAAACTAGTTCAGGCGTTGATCGTACGGACGTATGCGGAGATGCCAGTTGGGGAGATGAAACATGATGAGCATTACTCAAATGCGAGAATGTGTGACCAACGAGTGTGTTTGGCTGTCTATTAACTGATGCTAGCTGAGAAGGAAACGTCTTCTGGACACTCCTTCCATTGTTTGTATTATGTGAGTTGGGTAACCTATGACAAAGTAAAAATAATGATAAATAATTGAATCTGCAAACGAAGTACAACAACTATTAAATTAAAAAATAAACAATGTAGCTATACATCAAGTGACGCATTAATGCATATAAAAATATTTTCCACCTTTAACATAGTATATTAGCAGTTCGCAACACTGCGTTGTGAGATTCACCCACGATGATTACCATCACAAGAGGTTAAAATATTTAATAAATTATCACAGTGCTATTTGAAAACATCACTAGCTTGGCAAAACACATAAGTCGATGATGTCACATTCGAGCTACTAATATATATTCGCTGTAGTGATAAAAATTTACCTCTAAAAACTAAATTTTACATTGGAAGACATCTTCTGTATAAAAATAAAACACTATATATTTATTATTGCGAGGAACCGAATTTGGGCTGACGGTTGAAAATCTTGGAACTTGAAAACAAAAAGTAATTCGACTTATGTTCACGTACGATCTTGTGTTGCTTTAATGGTATTTATCTTAAAATCTCTGTACCCATTAATATATAGGGTACTGTCCGCATAACCAGCAATGACTCCTGGCTGATAATGGGTACGAGCTTTTTGCCAGAGTATTGAAACATGTTATGAAAAAAATCATCTTTGTATTTTTAAGATGCCAATTATACACAGCAAACACAAAAGTTTGTTGTTCTTGGTCTTGCTAATTAATTTTTAAATAACATCAGGACTTTTTGTATAAAGTAACATCAAACTAATTTGTAAAACGAAGTTAATGATCAATTTTCATGGACAGTCTAGAAGTGAAAGTGGAAGCTAAACAGACTAGCATTTCTCGCTTTAAGAGCACAATAGACACATCGGAAAGCTCGAGAACCAAACTTTATATTCCTAAGCGTCACTACACACATGCTAATATTTTAATAACATAAACTTTGGAATTTAACTTAAACTGAAAAGTGGCTTTGTTTTGGTACTGCGAGTTAAGCTGGATTTTATACCGAAAGTAAGTTGGTTTACTTCATTTCTGTATAAAACGTAAATATCGAAGTTATTAATATTTTAAATTACTATTAGCATTCTAAAAATTCCATCTATCACTAGCATCTTACAGTTAATATCTTTCAACGAAAACATTTAAATAAACTTTGGTTTATAAACGTTTCTCTGAAAGGTCCTTAGTTTAACGAAATATCAATAGCTCCCAGCTTTCTGTCTCCAACGTCACTTAAATTTGCAAAAAAAAAAAGCACATGAAGTTATTTTAATGGACATTAGACGGGAAACAAATAGCTCTTATTTTAAATACTTTTCTATACAATGCCCATCGTATGTAGATAATTTTATATACATACAGTTATAGGTAACCATTTCAAGTCGTCGTAGTTTCCGATAATTGCATATTATAAATAAGAGATTTATTATATTTTCTCATGTAGTATCGACATACATTTTTGTACGAGTTCCATTTGAAATTTCAGCTACCCCTCGCCTGGGGCCATTAAGCTTCTATCAACAACATTTTGTAATTAAACCTGTAACAATTACGGGTTCATTAAGGAAATTAAAAAAGGAAGTGAGAAATAATTTAAAATAATCAATTCGTTTAATAGTCACATTAAAAAATAGAAGGTACTTATGATTTCGCGTAGAACATTTAAAATGAACATTGCTATACATAGTTACGATTGAAATTTTAAAGTATGTCCTATACCATCCACCGATTTTTTTTTGGAAGTAGAAAGCCATCTTAGTAATCTTAAATTTTTACTAACATGCATTTTTTAGTTACTTGGCGTTTACGTTATAAATGAACTTTTTTTATATGAAGAAAACTTGTAATTACTACGTTCAAAAGAAATATAAGAACTCCAGTGAGATATTCTGCAAGACATTCAGCGTTATGAAGTACTGAAACAAATATAGGAACTTGTTAAGAGTGTCATATAATTTATTCCAACGACTATCTCACTACCGGTAAAAGGAGAAAGAAGACACCATTAATATTTTAAGGTGTTTTGAAAATAATAGTTTTGAATGCTGGTGTTGTTTTGTAAATAAAAGATTTAAATATCACAACTGGCGGAAACAATTGTGCTGGCACCTACAGCATGCGACTGTCAACACGGCATCTGACCAAATTTTGTCGTATTCACAAGGCTCTAGGCAGCAAATTTGATAGTGTGAAATTTCTTACTGCGTCATTCCAGCCTTTGATTACATTTTGTACCGAGGAGGCGGATGCCGGATTTTAGATTCACGGTTGTTACGTAATAAATCAATGAGACTACAACATTACATTGTATAATGTAACTGTAATCGATTAATGTGTTATTTATTAATTAAAATATTGCACAGAATGATTCCATATTCAGCATAATCCTCTTGCCACTTTCACCAAGAAATAACTTCTTTCCGATAAGCAACAATGATTCTTAATGCGAGATCCTCCGGCATTCCGGAGAATGCCACACAGTGTAGAGCGCCCGTCAGAATTTTTTGTTAGGCTAACCAAAGGGTTGAATTTGGTTGTGCTATAATATATATCAATATTAACTTCCCATATCAGAATGGTGAACATGAACTGTTTACTTTTATTAAAATGCGTGGTTTCGGAGTTAGGTATGCTGAAAATTAACCCAGCGTCGCCATATATGATGTTTCCACACATAATGACGTAAGTTGTGTCGCTTGGTAATTGACAAAAAAATCTGCACATGATAATCTGGTCAATGATTAGGATTGGAAAGTGCATTTTAGAATTGATTCCCAACACACAAATTTTATTCCGATGGAGTAATAAGTAAGGATATGAGTCTCCTGATATACGTGATCTTCAATAAAAAATACGTATTCCTCAGACGGATTCTTTCGGCAAAACATGGTAATTCGAGTCATTGCTTACATCACTGCCTATTGGGTTATTACGTCATTTATGAAGATACTTGGCTAAATTTGGGCGCCGCTATCTCCGAAACTATTCTTTTTTTGAGAATAAAGGAAGGAAACCATTGCCACGTTTGAAAGACAGGGAATTAATTTGTGAAGTTTTGCAGGGTATTTACGCAACGCACTGTATTTATTTGAAGACCATTTGAATTATTTGGAATTCGAATTTGAATTAAATGTTTGAAACCTTCCATTTCTGTGATATTTTTCATGAAAATCAGAAATGCACAATCGAATGATGCAAGTAAGTATTTTGGTTTACCAAATTAGTCTCTTTAGCAATTAGTTGATTCCAGTTTAATATACTCTACATATATTTGCTAATCCAAACTACAGGGATAAAAATGATACACCTTTTCACTATGAACGTGTTAATGACCTGTAGCAACTTAAGCATGATACCTCATAATACTACTGCTTGCTTCGGGATTTGAGTTTTAATTGTTTATTGAAACCTAAGCGACGGAGGGTTTTCCAGATAAATATTAACTGGAACTAAAATATATACCCATTACTCTAATGAATTTGCTATTCGGTTGTCCGACTCATAATATTGGAACTGCAATACTGTGAGATACATGCATATTAAGAGATTCAGAATGCTCACCACCTTCAATTGCTTTTACGTCTGATAGACTCATATCTACATCGATTAGTTTATCAAGAGATGATACTGAGAAAGATGTCAATCGCAATATTGTCTTCAACGTCAACTTGCAAAATTGCAAGCGAGTGCTGGCAAATCCAAAGATGTTAACGGCGAAACCCATCACTCAGCGTTAGTGAAAAAAAAACTGATCTTGAAATGACTGATACGGACAGTTCTCTAAATTAAAAATGTGGACACAAATGTAAGTACTGGAAACGTGAATAGCAGTTCAACCAGAAAACTAAATCGAGCCAATAATTTCAAGGAGGATTTTGATGGTAAACTGGACAAATGTAGTATAATGAGATTTGAAATCAGGTGTGATCCGTATTTTTTTTTATAAAAATGCACTTCGATCAGAACAAAAGTTTTAGAACCCCTATTGTTAGAAAATTTAAATAATGCAAGTGTAATATGCTTAAAATAGCACTGGCAAAAGTAAAACCATTTTACAGTTCTAAATATTTCAAATTTTAAGTGCATATTACTGCCAATCTAAAATGGAAAGAGGGATTTTATGCGTATATACTAAAGTCGGTCGAAAACTAATATTTTGGGTAAATTTAACAATCTAAATGTTGGTAAACACTTCGAATCTATTATCGTTGAATTGGTTCATTATAACTTTTTATTTGTGTATATAGGACCCCTGATAGTGACTTAAACATATTTAAGTTACACTATTAAACATATAAACATTGACTTTTTAAAGTCTATAAACAATATTGATTTTCAGATATTCCTTCAAGTGTTCAATATTAAAGCTATGGTTATGGAGCCAATTGGAATAACGGAACATTTTAAAAGTACTCTTGATCAAATCATTATAAATAAGAACAGTATAAAGTGCGCAGTAACAGTACTAAACAGCGGATTCTTAGACCATCTCGTACAATGTTTTAGTATATTCACCCAAGCAAATTTAAAATGTACACAAAACCACAAGCCAAAATGTACATACAAAAGGCGTTTTAATGACGAGAATATCTCATACTTTAATTACTTAGCAGAGAAATGTGGTTTGAAATATACACACAAAATACAGTCTTGACACTTTTAAATATATTTAGATCTGGCAATCTGAAAAATAGGACGTTTAATCACAATCAATAAGTCAAAAGAATGGGTAACACAATGCATAAATATCAAGCAAAAACCCAAACAATGCCCACTGACAGAAAATGACTATGGACCGAAAGCTTAGGAAAATATCATGGGAAATACAAGCTATCTACAAAAGGTATTGAAGTCTGCAAAACAACTCTATAATCAAACACTTATAATTATAAATCACTCTCAAAATGAATCAAGGACCCGCTGAATTTCGGTTCAGGAATAATTAGGAACAGTAGATATAAAAGAACTATAGAAATCATAGAACTTAACGTCAACAATAAATTAGTAGTGAACCCCCAAGAAATCTCACATATTTTAAAGAAATATTACACCAAAATTGGAAAATATAACACAGTCTGAAATACACAATCCTTTTACACAAAATTCAATACACTCGATAAGTCAAGAAATACAATGTTTGTTTACCCGGCTAGTCATCCTGAAATAGTAAAGACAGAAAATGAAATGGAAAGTAGGTTTCGATGAAATACCTAAAGCACTACTGAAGAAAAACGTAGATTACATGCTGGATCCTTTACACATGCTGGATAAAATACTCTCTCTCTCATGCGGAGAATTTCCTGATGTTTTAAAAATTGCAAAGATTACACCCGCTTTTAAAGAAAGGATCAAAGAAAAATGCAGGAAACTACAGACCTGTGTCAAAGCATACACACATGCTTTTCAAAAAATTTGGAGCCTGCAATGCATAGACAATTTATGTGTCTGTTTACAAAAACAATTTAATACCAGATGCATAGCATGGTTTTATGAAACGATAGTGAGTTGATTCGGATAATTTTTAACTTGATGCAGGAAGTATGTCAAAGTCTAGACAAGAAATACAATTGTGTATGGACTTTTCTTAGGTATCACAAAAGCATTTGAGTTAGTACCACATGAGGAAATCCTCCAAAAGTTAAAGAATTATGGCGTAAGAGGGCTCGCAAACACTTGCCTTAAATCTTACTTAGGAAACCGAAAAAAAGAGGTACAAATAGTGAATGACAATAATACAGGTAGCGATCAAATATCTAAGCATTTATCAAACCTCCACTAAATTACGTATGATGTACCTCAGTGATCGATTTTAGGTCCAATACTGTTTTTTAATTTACATTTATGATCTTCCCGTTAGCTTACATGCAGCGAAAACAAGGCTATTTGGCGATGACACAAATCTGCTAATAAATGACAGTAACAAGTTTTTGAAAGAAAAAGCCACCGAGACAACAGCTGAATATCACGCTGGTTCTACAAAACTAACTTAAATTGAATCTGGATAAAACTGTAGCTCTAACGGTCCAGCACACACAAAATAAACATCATAAAATTTAATGACACACCAAGAAAATAGGGAAAAAGTACCCTTACATGGAATGAACATATAGCGTCGCTGGCTCAGAAATTAAGTCATGTATGTTATGCTATCAAAATCCTTTAGAATGTTTTGAACTTTTCTACACATACTTTATTTTATTTCAGTCATTACTATCCTACGTAATCGTACTTTGTGGAAACACCCATAAAAGCAAAATAACCTTAAAACTCCATAAACGAGTTATAAGAACAGTTACGAAATCAAAATATAATGAACATTGTGAACCACTATTCAAAACACTCAATATACTCCCGCTATCTTTCTTGCCTATATATTCTACACATTCTATTCTACGTAAAGAAAAACTGAGCTGGAATTCTTATTCGCCACTGCGATGAACAGATTTATAATACCAAAATCAAACAAGAATTCTCTATAATAGCCCACAACGCATCTTTTTAGGAGGAAGGTCCTAAATATACTAGTGTTCTCTTCTACAACAAACTTCCACCCCAATTAAAGAAAATACACCTAATTCCAAATTTCAAAAAGCAGCTTCACTAGTATTTACTAGAGCACTGTATCTATTCTACTGAAGAATATCTAAGTAGTTCTTTAAGATGTTGTTAGTGAACTTTGAAAAATTTCGTATAGAAAAGATTAATTGAATTATACTTTTCGTAATATATTAATAAATGAAATATTGCATAATTGTAGATATTGAGTGTATTCATTCTGTGAATTGTACTAATTACTATATCTTATAACCAGTATGCATTATTATATATCACTGTATAAATCAAATGCTGTACAATTGTTTTTAGGTAGTGCGTATATTTGTGCTATGAATTATATCAATTCTTATTCACTTTAACTTGTATTCATTATTGTATATCATTACATTATTATCTTACTGTTATATGACGTGTCCACTTCGTATGTACATATATCCTTGATATATGAAAAAGGACGAACAAGTAAATCAAATAAAATCGTAATTAAGTAGTGTGAACTATATTCAACAATAAAACAAAAAATAAACAAAAATGCAACAGTAACTACATACAAAAAGAATTAAAACCTAATACATACCTTCTGGGTACTATTCTCCTATCTGTTCCGAGGCGAGTTGTGGATTGTCTTGCAATAGTTTCTGTACAAGAAAAAAGGTAATAATATTTGTCCCCAAATCGTTATTACTGAAATTTATTGTTTTCCATGAAATATATTCTTGAAGTACAATTTAAAATAATACGATGTCGGATTAACACTTCGAAACATAAATAAATCAAATAATATCATAGTCTCATAATCAGTACTTGAATAACAACGCTACCTATCAAAGGGTCAGGATTTTTTTTATATTTCTTTCTAAAAATATGGAATGTAATAGCAATGTATTTGTTTACAGTGTTAGAAACACGACTGGCATTGCTATCAAGTTGTGAGGGCCACCTACGTTTTAAATTATTATGGAGTACGAAATACTGAAGAAACATATTAATGCAACTTTAACTGTTTCGAAATTTTTATCACACGTAAATACATCGCCATGATTCATATTGACCTTATAATTTTTTGTTTATAACTTTATTGAAAGAGCATTATAAGAATAAGTAGTTCATATCTTAATACGTGAATCATCAGGTTTACGAATGATTTTCTGAACTAGTTTTGCTTTTATTGTTTGTTTCTCAGAACATTCTCCAGAACGTTTTTGATGTGGAAGTATATTATTTAAAGAGCAAGTTACAACATTTCGTACTGCTCATGTATAACAGAAATTCTCTCAATAAAATACTGTTGCTGCGGATCGTTATGTCTCAGTTTTTGTGTCTAGTATAACCCTTTTCTGGACTGATTATTCACAACTCCTCTTTCACATTATTTTACACAAGCAGCCACATTTATTCACGTTTCGTAATAGACAATATAAACTTAAAACTTCTCAAGTCATCCTACTTTCCGTAAGTCTTCTATCATTAAACAAGGATAATCATATTATAGTCTCATAATCGTGAATTACCACGTCAGTTTTTGTTTGTTACTTCCCAAATAAAAAATCGGACACTTGTTACTTCTAGTCAAAATCGGTCCATGCGCCTGCTGAAATCTCAATCGTTGCGTTAGAATAGGCTAAATTTTGAAACGGATTTATTCATCATTTGGTTAGAAAGGGTTAAATTCTGACACGGATTTTCTATCTTCTGCAATAACACACTCTCCAAAATAATTTGTTATTATACATAATATTTAACACGAAAACAAAACACTCAGTACAGCTTACGATTTTTCCGTTACTCTCGATATACCTTTCCATGCAGTTTCTGGTTTAGCCTGAATTAGCGATAAAATGTGTTTTTCTATGCGCCTCTCCCTGCCCGTCCTTACGTTCGAGGGTCAAAATCGCCAAAATACATCATTTTTTCACTTGTCATGTCCATCTGTAGTAGTTTAGACCGATTTTGAAAGTTGGAAACGGTATCAACATTTTTTAAAAAGAACTCGAAGTTGTTCGATTTTTCAAAATTTAGAACGCGTTGCGCGACCAGCAGATATTGACCGATTTAAAAGAAAAATGCATTCAGTTTCTCATCGCAAAAATAACTTTTCCGCAGTATTGCACTTTCGATTTCGAAAATTCATTTTTAGCGACCCGTTCCATTGTTCCCAGCTTCTAATAAACGTTCGTCCATAACAGGTCTTCGTACACGACGGGGTTCACCAGCTACCACATGGGCAGGTAATATGGTTCCTGTTTCACATACAGGCCGATAAATTGCACCAAACATAATGTATGATGGTCGGCGTGTGTTAACTATCCAGATAGAGTCGTGCTGCTTCACGTCCATTGCCATCTGCACGACCGTACATAAGTAACATATAGGCCTGTTTGCAGTTGGAATAACGCACCATGTTTTAGTCGATAACTGCCACTTGTAATACTTTCAACACTCAAACTGCCTACTGTAATACTGCCTACTCAACACTCGCAGAACAATGACCGAGCTCCTGTACTGCCGCGGTTTGCACACAAACGCCACCTGTGTGTATGAACGGAGCAAGTACTGGACACTAGCGCCACTTGTGTGTGTAAACCTAGCAACTTCGTATTGAACAGCAGCGCCACCTCGAGACTTTCATAGACCGCTATACCTACGCATATTGCTTTTCGATATCTACCACTTGGAACTTGCTGTTCCCACGCTTTCGGCCGTAGCTATCTCTGACAATATGCCCAATATGCTATATGTTCATAGGTCCCTTTTTGTTTACCTCAGTGTCAGGAATCACCTCCAGACATTTGTTACATTAAGTTACACTCTGTATATTCCTTGAAAGTCTCCCCATATATTTTCACATATGTCGGTAATCTACTGCTTTCATCTATGGAATTCTTGAGTAGAACTAAGCAGCGATACTGAATTGGCATATATATTAAAGTATTTATGTTTGAGGAAGGGCGTAAACTACTTTAGCTACGTATTAAATATACTATATAACTTAGTTACCTTTGTCATGCTTATGTAGCAATATACCGAATGCAAAAAAAGAGTAAATAAATGATAACATTAAAACTACTTACCAGTGTCTGGTATCGTTCTTATTGTTTGCGTTCCTACCAAAGGACCGTGGCTGTTTTGTGTATTCCCGTCTAGACACAATTGTGTATGAAGCATCCTCTCTCCCCCTGATGTATCAGAATACACAGAACGTTCTCCCGTACTTGAAGACCTGGGCTACAAATTCAGAAAAATCCTAACGTAAGTTCAGCATATTTTTAAAATATCTTAACAGAGATAACATTAACGAGAACGGTGGGAGTAAGATAAACAGAAGAGATGAAAGATTTATTAAACAAATGGATTAAATATTAATCGATTAGCCTTAAGTGATAACTATTTTCCTCCTTGGACTTCTAAATATTTGCTCGTTTCAAGTCACATATCAGATACAGTTATGTTCTGAGGAACAGCTTCTTTCTGCTGTACAATCTTTTGAATGTATATATTAAAAAATAATCCAAGGATTGTATTCTTGTATGTAGACGGACCTTTATACCAGCACGGTAATGGACAGCATACCCCATGGTCAATTAAGAGGTTCCAGTCACTACGGTTGTCAAGTTTCATGTGTTAAATTTATTATGAACCATAGTTACATAAGTTAATTGTGAAAAGGCAATGGTACCTGTTAATGAAACATATTTCAATGGTAACTATTCTACTGTATATACATAACCATTTTAAGAATTTCCTTAGGTACTTTAGGGATTACACAATAGTGTGCAAACTTGAATCCTTAGCTCAATTTGTAGAACGTTAGTTTCACATTCGGAGGTAAAGTATTCCGCGAGGCTCTGAAGAGTTTTTTAAGCTAGTTCAGGAATAATCCGTGTTGGAGTTACTTGTCTCCCACCAGGGGCCGGATAGGGGAATGCCGACCAGATATGTTGGGTACAGGAAATATTCCGGCGCGGACCAAAACCAGTACTGCCGCCTTGCTGTTAGTAAAAGGATGTACAAAGGTTGGAGGAAGATAGCCCCGAACAAAAATATCACGGTGAAGGGAAGTATTTTAGTTTCACTATTACTACCCTGAGGCTGAAGATGAATGACATCGGCAAGGATTAGAGATGAGCACAGGACGACATCTTGAAACTCTGCCTTCATTCCGAGGTCGTAGAGCTGACAACTCTATACCAAATATTGTCGAGACATTGTAACATTTGGTTCATGGATTCGTCTGGGGTAAAATATTCTGGATGTAAACTAGGCCCTAATTCTGATCTCCGGGAAGGGACTGCTTCACGGAGCTCGAAGAATAGGATTAAGGAAGGCCTTAGAATAGGAACGTGGAACGTACGAACGTTATACAAAACGGACGCTCTTGTTATGGCGGTACGAGAGGCTGAAAAGTAGAAGCTGGGCATATTAGCGATCCAGGAATTCTTGTGGGAGGGTCAAAATAGTGCCCGACAGGGAAGCTACTCTTTCTTGAACGGGCAACTCAGTCACACAATTTCGGAACAGGATTCCTTATTGGGAACAGCATTCTTCAGGCGGTTCAAAATTTAAAGTTCGTAAACGAAAGACTATAGTACGTTACGATGCGTACTCGATGCTGCAGCACGGTTTTGATAAATGTCAATTCACCGACCGATGAGGCTGATGGCAACGACAAAGATATATTCTACCACGAGCCAGAAAGGCTGTTTGATCCATTACCGAAGTATAATTCCACGAAAATATCAGCAACAATGGAAAAAGACATAATTTGCGCGATTTCGAAAAACCTACAGGTAAAGAGCAAGTACTTTGAACACAAAGACATACAAAAATACACTTGAATACCTCCGGATGGCAAAACTCTCAACCAGATCGATCACGTTTTTGTAAATAGACGAAGATAAACATAATGGACGTGAGGTCGGACAGGGGAGCAGAAAGTGACACCGACCATCAATTAGTGATCACAAAAGTTAGGGGAAAGTTATGTATCGCGAAAATATAAAGCTAGGGATGAAAACAACTTAAATTCGAAGTTAAACGATTAAATATTCCGAGCATAAAGCAGATTACCAACTCGAACTCTCAAATAGGTTCCAAATCTTAGCCGAGTGGAGTAATAATAATGTTGATGATATTAATAATGAATTTGGTGCAAGATGTGGGAGGCAATTTGTGAAACACTTAACAGCGCAGCGAAGGAAACTGTAGCTGAGAAGAAACAGCAGAACAAATCTTTGATTGGTGAAGAATGCATAAAGCTTCATGATGAACAAAAATAAGCAAGGCAACGATGGCTAGGTAATAAAAGCGAAGCAAATATCAACCACTACAGAAAAGCGAAAAGAAACGCCACACGCGGATTCAGAAATAAGAAGCGAGAATATCTTACCAGAAGTTTTAGGAGATAGAGGAAAATGGCAAGAATGTAATATACGAGGTCTATACAAAGAAGTAAACTCGTTAAGCAAAGGTTATCAGGCGAGGTTAGGAATGATTGGAAATGAACGTGAAGATCTTCAGACGCATACGAATAAAATTGTTGTTGTGTAGAAAAGTTATTTCGACAAACTTCTTAATGTTCACAACGGGAATAAATAAAGGAATTTGAAACGTATACCGCAGAATAGACAATATTACAGCAGAATTAATTAAAGCGGAAGGAAATGTACTAATCAAGGAAGAACATATATTGATAAGTTCTATATGGAGAAAGAAGAAAGTAATGGAAAACCTCAATAATAATTTCGGTTTATAAAATCAACGAAAAAGCGGACTGCAATAATTACCGAGGAATCACGTTACTTAAAACCTGTTACAAAGTATTAAGTAATATTAATTTAATACGCCTAAGTGTATACATGTATGAAATAATTTGAGATCACCAATGTGGATTTAGAAGAAATAGATTCACGTTCGGCCATATTTTCGCCCTGAGACAAATTTTGGAGAAGAAATAGGAATACAATGGGATGGTTCACCAGCTATTCATTGATTAAAAACAACAACATATGATTCTATCAAAAGGGAAAAATTATACAGTATCCTGATACGTTTTGTAATTAAAGAAAGAAAAAAACTTGTTCAACTAGTGAAGATGTATCTTAGCGACCCCATAAGTAGAGTACCAATAGATAATAATATGCCAGATAGTTTCGATTTTTGTAACGAATTGAAACGAGGCGATGACATATCGCCAATACTGTTTAACTTTGCGTTGGAACGAGATTTTAAAAACTACAGGTCAAAAAAGAGACTATCAATAAATGGTTTGAATCAAATGTTCGTTTTTTTAATTTTTATTTTAAGGCCTTTAGGCAACTATGGATCAGGCCATATGCATGATGATGAGGTAAATTGGTGGAATGAAGAAAGTGGGAGGAAACGGGAGAACCCCGAGAAAACCCACGCACACGGTGTTTGTCATGGCATGAGCAGGGATCGATCCGACGACCCCTAGCATCAGAGGTGAGTGCTCTACGAACTGAGCCACCTTGGCGATGAACTTGCGAGATCCATTAGCCATAGAGTTAGTTAGTTCCTGATTGATACTTTCAAACTTGGCATTGGCAAATTCTTCCCACCCCTATCTCGGGCTGCCCTGAAGATGCCTAAAGGTTTTAAACCCATTTCAATTAAGATCTGATACTGGATTTTAGACATTACATGCGAAGGGGGCCGAAGGACAAAGAAACCCACCTCGGCCCATGCTTTTTCCTATTTCGGTTCACGAGAGTACTTTTAGTTTAGATATAAGGCCGAATACTTCTACACACCCTCGTGGAGCAGGCTCCGATTCAATTTTCCCAACGTGAAAGCCACTATTGGAAAATTAAAAAATAAATAATGCTATAAGGGTAGTGGTTTGAGAAACCAATAGAACGAAGTTTATTCTGCGCGCCCTTAGTAATTTGATTAGAAACTTCTAGTACACACGACTTTCAAGAGCTCAGCTCTGATCAGACAAACACCGAAATGGTACGCACAACATACACCCTAGAGGGCATGCTCAGGACTCTTGTTTAAAGAGATGCTTGCCGAGGGATGTTATCCGCAAGAATTCGATGCTATATGTTAGTCTATGCAGTTTCATTCAATTCGTATTTCTTTAACACGTTTCACATTAATTTCTTTTTAACATTTCCGAACAAATATAC